>OZ024827.1:17739373-18021873 GCA_964016985.1 Anodontia alba | reverse complement strand
CGAATGTCTAGAAAAGTCATTTATTGTATAGTTATTGCATGTAAAGGATAATAGATACACTTATCAGAGAGACTACTCTGTAAAATGTTTTATCCTCGTCTGAAAAGGAACTACCCGGAAAGTAATTAATTTGTTCCTTTGGGAAGCAAACTATTTCTTTTTGGAGCAGACCCTTTCAAAAGGAGATTGATGTGCAGAAAGGGCAAAGGAAATCACAAATGTTGTCTACTTTTGGAAAAGTGAAGAAGTCTAGCAACTGCATCCTTTCGCCCCTAAACGGCTGGGATAAGAATGCCTTAAATGGGCTGCGTCAAGCAAAGAGTGTCATTGAACATGCGCAAAATGCACAAATTCATATTATCCTGCTCATGCGCAAAGTATCGTCTTGGCCTGTGCTCTCTAGTCATACATTCTGTAGTACCTAATGCTTCTGTTAGCGGACGGTGAAGACATTGATTAGACTGCGCGGATGCGTAGACGGGTCTGGGATGTGGCTTTCCGCACATGCCCAAAAACATATTTTCGCTTAGCGCGGACCAAATAATGTTACGTGTTGCCTGAGCTTATCTGATATGTTATTTCTTTATTAGCAATTAATATAAATGCGATATCCCTACACGCAGATAATAAATCCAATTTAACTGTTTCTTTCTTTATCTCTGAAAGAAGAACTATTTTAAATATAAAGGAGTATTCGTAATATTTATTGTCAGCTCCCATGTTAGCATTGGCACATGCAAATTTGGAATCAATCACAGAAAAAAAAAGCCAGAAAACTGTGGCATGTCAAGTTGATATAGAGCCGTATTTTACCATATATATACATTACGACATCTTAACTTCTTACTATACAGTTTTTAAACTTGAATATGTCTATGCACTACCAGATGACGTGTCTGAACATTGCTATATGGGTAGCAAACAGTGTAGACCCTGATCAGACGCCGCGTTCTGCGGCGTCTGATCTGGGTATACGCTGTTTGCTCAATAGAATCTGACGGCATACTTACAGTAAGTACGGTAGGTTCCATCAATTCACTGTCTGGACTTTCAGTGTAAGACTACCCTTGTCTCAGACAGTATATTGATGGTATAATTAGCAGGTGGCACGGCAAACAAAAAGTTTCCATGTTTCTTAGGAGACCAAAGCACGGAGGATAAACTGACATGCGGTCACGCGAAAATGTACTCTCCGCATGTTAGCCCAGCCCAGATTCGGGTCCACCGCGTAGAATAAATATTTCTGCGTCCATATATGTATTTTCCATTGATTCTGTAGGTGGACATGAATTACATTATATAAATGAGCCGGCTGATCTGAACCTTCGTTGTCCCCATATTCTAAAAGGGTTTTTGCTTATGTTGGGACACTGTCAAAAAATGTAGATTAAGGGGATTTTATACGCTTGGTGGATTTTCCGACATGTGTCACAAGTTGGACAACTTTTGTGACTTCTTCTTTGCTATTTGCACATTATGGAAGTGGATCTACTTGAAAGAATTTGCTCCCATGGGGTCCTTTTAAAGCAGGCCACTATCGGAAAGGGGATGAAAAACAATGTTGCCTCCCCTATTTTTTGAGATTGTCGACTTTTCTGCGGATCGTGCAATGTAGTAAGTTGGTCGCATGGACCATTCTGTTTTTACTAACTCTGCAGCAATCAAAAGGCTACAGTTTAATGAGGTACATATGTATTGGTAATCGTCAGACCTAATTGGCCGAAACTAGCTACACGTAGTTCAGCCCACAAAACTTGATACTTCGGCTACGACTATTTTCAGTTGTGTGTGTGTGTGTGTGTGTGTGTGTGTGTGTGTGTGTGTGTGTGTGTGTGTGTGTGTGTGTGTTCATTGCTCATAATGGCCATTCCTTTTATCATTTATTTATCTTCACTGCAGTTGACGCTATTACCGTGTTGCGGCCATAAAACATCTCCCCGTACTTTACTATAGTGCAGTTTCTATTTTCTGGTCCTTTGTGAACAATGAGCCCATTATAAGTATTTTGCAAATTTCATATGAGGATCACTGATAAGGCCTAATTGGCCGAAACTAGCTAGTTCATCCCAAAAAAATATGACACTTCAGCTTTTTCATTTGTGGGTGTGTTCATTCTCTCAAGGATCAGTCCTTTTAGAATCCAGTTATCATCTGCCGAGTACAACTAAATCATTAACCTATGCCACTCTTTGGGCTAATTCAGCAGACGACAAATTGATGATATTTTTTTTTTCTTATTTTTCCCTGAAAACAGGATCTGACATTTCTGGAGACAATTTTCATGAAATATCAAAACTATTTACTGGAAAAAATATTTCAAAATTTCATCTGCTGAAATTCTTACCTAGAGTGCTAAGCGTTAAGACTCGCATATCCAAGAAGCAGTAGACATCAGACGTGGGATGCGCACGCAAGAGGCGCAGAAAGAAAATACCTCTGCCGAGCACTGCCACTCGAAACAAAGCAACCGCAAACAGCATGTAAGTATCACTTATATGAAAACAAATTTGCCCATTTATGCCAAATGGACTTCTACCTTCACTCTTCTGACCGATTCATTTTCAATATACGGGATGTCTGGTTAGCTCTTATTACCATGTTTTATAGAAATTCCTGTATTTTATACAAACAATGTAGACCCTGATCAGACACCGTGTCCTGCGGCGTCTGATCTAGGTTTCAACTGTTTGCCAAAGTCACTTTTATGGGCACTAGGCATAAATGGGTTAAGAAGACGTCCAGGAAGTGTTTCAATCATAGACCATAGCCTAGAGGAAGTGGAAACAAACTACGGCGAGTAGTGATCACAATGCTTGACAGAACCCACCAAACACAACGAGACATTAAACAGGACCGAAAAAAAAACAAAAAACGCACAGCAGCGAGTAATCATAAAGTCTCACGAAGAACGACCACACAAGAAATACTGACTTTGAACAGTCACTAGTAAAAGCCACTTCATGGCTTAACCCATTTACAGGTATATATGTATACATGTCTTCTACTACAAGGTACATTGGCAAAAAGTGTAGATCCAGATCAGATATCACAGAATGTGGCGTCTAATATGGGTCTTTACTCTTTGCATTAACTTTAGAAGTTTCTAATATGAATTTAATAGGTGCTACCTATATCCGTGCGTCCAAATTATCATCACATGCTTCATGGGTGGGTTGGCCAGATCTAACTAACTTTGATTTCAGACCACGCTTGACTTCTGAATCCACTGCATGAATTGCGATATAACGTCCAAGTCAACAATATTTCAGTAGTTTAGAGACATTGCCTCCAATTTTGTGGGACTTTTACCCGACCCGATCACATGAATTCGGGTCCTGCTTAGTTACTAGCAGCTCTGCCATGGAGGCTTTAGGCAGCCCATCTATTTCGCGGGCCCCGATGGGCGGGGCCGTGCTTTCCGAATACCGAACGAAAACTAGTGTATGCCGATAGCAGGTACAACGCAGGTAAAATCCATTTTACTGCTTCAGGATTTTTTCTAAAGATTTTTGACTGTTTGTGCGGTTTTTGTCTTTGGAATTTTTTTATTTTTTTTTTTTTTTTTTTTTTTTTTTTTTTTTTTTGCGAGTGTACATATTATGAAAAGCAGGAAAAAAAATCATTAAAAATAAAACTAACTACAATTTACGAACCGCTCCAACAAACACATTATTGTGTCGAAGTTTTACAGATTATCACGTGAAAAGAGCATTAAGTCTATGTGTTATCTAAAACATCTACACCAAAGTGTACCTTATGCACTAAACGAATCATGCTTAGTCTGTAAATAGACGGAGAATGGATAGAAATAAAATTCGAAGTGGAGACAAAATTCAAAATGGCGGCGATCGCAAATTTTGTTGGCTGACGTCATGCCTCGTGAGTCAACCCCTTGCAATTGGAATACCTGACGTTATTGGCTGTTTTGTTGCTATTATCGGCACGGCCGCAGTGTCAATAGCCTCTGCCAAATCACGGAACGCTTATTGTTTTTCAGGATAAGCACCGAACCACCCAAGCGTTTGATGGACCATCACAGTTTTGGTCATACACATCATTGGTCACATAGTTAGTCTTTAGTAGTGCGTCTGCACGCCGAACCGCTTCGCGGTTGGGGTTGGATGCACTTATTAGTGAGACCCAAATTTTGTGAATAGCGGTACCCAGTCAGTTCTGCCAACTTCCGGTGACAACTTCCGGGACGAAAAAAAGGAAGAAAATTGGTCAGAGCAATTTCTGCTGAACTAACTATATATCGTTGTACGTTACTTTTTCTAGATCATATTCTCTACCGTAGAGCTCATTTCGTTCGCGACGCGCGTCGCGAGCTGTACTCGCTATAAAGGGGTTTAATCGACTGTACTGGTACAAGATCTTCTCCTTAGGATCAAAGGTTGTAAAAAAAAAAAAAAAAAAAAAAAACTCAGTTAAACATCATAGAAAAGTATGTAAATTACTGTGATGAAACAAGATAGACATTCGAAGCAAATACTGCGGACACTGACAACCACTATTGCTCTGAAACATAACATCAGACATCAACACTCTAATTAAATGGCTTGGTAGGCACAGAGTTTCAGACCCGACCCACAGGCGTGCAATTAAACAATGATTTTGAGAATATTTTATTGATTTAGTCATTAACCCTTGTCCTGCTGAATAAGTTGAGATGCCATGATTATTTCTAATTTTCAGCCAATCAAGTTATTTGACACTGATTGCTGATATAAATTCACATACCTAATGGCAAACAGTGCAGATCCAGAAGCCAACTGATTTGGATCTACTCTGTTTGCAAAAGTAGGGCATATCCGGATCCAACAGGACTAGGGTAAAGATTATAGATACTGGGTAATCTCTTCCAATATCTGTCAGCAAAGTTTAAGCAGGCATTTGTAATTTCCTGATGCAATTCTAGGTAACAACATGACAGAGTGAATGCTTTTCAACATGCCAATTAACAATCTAAACTGTGCCTGTAGGAAGCGCACTGGGAAATGCACCATGTCCGTTCTGCGAATTACAGGATATGAGTTTTATATGGGAATTCTTAAGGAAAATGGTTACATTTACAAGTGTGACAAATCAGTCAAAATTTGTTTTGTTCCCTTCTAAAAAGGGGTCTATTCTAAAAGGAGAAAATTTGCTCCTTTTGGGAGCAAACTATCTCCTTTCAGAGTAGACCCCTTTTCTTTTAGAAAAGATCACTTTACAGAAAGGGATTAGTGTACAAAAAGCAAACAGGATGTCATAAAAATTCTCTCCCTTGTCAAAATGGTGGAAAATCTATCAAGTGAATCCGTTTACCTTAAAGTGAAACGATGCATCTGAAAGTTTTTGCCACAATTCTGCAAAAGGGGGACAACATTTTTAGACAGGAAGTTGTCTTCGTAGTATTTTTAAAACATTTCAAAACAGGGGCTATTCTTATAGCAAGGACTTGCTAGCAACCAGTAAGAAGGGAGGCAAATACTTCCATGCAGGGGCGGATTCAGAGGGGGTTCGTAGGGTTCAGTTGAAACCTCCCCCTAACTATCCACAACCCTTACGTTTTACCCTATACTTCTCTTCAAAACCGTCCATTTTACAACATATATGCGTATAAAATTGCTAGATGGGTGGCAAACAGTGTAGTTCTTCGGCGTCTGATCTGGGTCTACACTGTTTGCTCAGGCCTGTCTTTCCGTCGAACACGCAGAGGAAGTACGGTAATTTGATAAAATTGAACCCCCTCAGAAATAATTCTGGATCCGCCACTGCTATGGTAGAATTATTCCCATTGGTTGGGTTCTCCATTTCCCTTAATTGACAATGTCTATATTTCATTCACAGGACTTCCGGTGTTCAGTATATGGTCACTATACTAACTACGGGCAAATTGTACATCTTTGCTAGATCTATGTTTGTACTCTCATGATTACATAAATTGTGGATACCCAGGTTTGACCCCTATTCACATTGACCCCACCCCACCCCCTCCCACACAAACACACACACACGCACGCCAAAGCACCGAATGAATATTGAGTGACGTTAAATGACGTCACAAAACAATACTTAATCGAAAACAGCGACCAGACGAATAGGCACTTATTACAACTCAGAGCAGACCGCGGCGAAAGCTGACCACATTCTAGTTTTTATATAGGTGGTACTATTTCACATGTAGTACCGCTTGTTTATTAATAGTAACTTTAATAAGGCTGAACCGGTTGCTAAACACATAAAGCGTGAAAAGAGCATAAAGCGTGCAAGTGATGCGTTTCATGATATAGCCCCCACCGATGCTGTCCAAATGAAGGACAATCAGGCAACGAAACAGCGCCGTCAGTGGACATTTCGATGAATGGTATTTTCATATTAATATTATTTAATTGTTTGTAGATTTTTCTTTTTGAATTCCGAGAGGCAGAAAAGTGTCCCTAGTCTGAACAGGAAACTATTACTATTGTATTTTTTTCTTTTCCTTGCTTTTTTTTTTTTTTTATTCTCGCTTAAACCATCATTGTGGTATAATGTTATCCTTCGTTACTGCGCTTTTGACTTATTTTTATCCTACTACCTACAATGAATGGTTGTGTTTCTGATCATATATTGTCATAGTCCTTGAGATAATAAGTACCTTTGTAATAATGATAATCTGCCATGACGTAATACAAAATAATAAATGTGTATTAGGAGAATAACTAATAAGCTTATGCTTACGTTCTAATCCTATCTTTTGTGTATATGTCATTTATGTGTGTATGATCATCGTAGTTTGGAAATAAAAATATGTTTAAACCAACAGGAAACCCGCGGAGCACTTCCAGTATAGCGGTTCCAAGAAAATGGCTGTAGAATAAGAATGAAGGCGTGCATAGCGCACGTTGCTATGCTAGGTTCGCAATCTATATATAGAGTCGCGCGATAGCGCGACGGTCTCGTTTAATAGGCCCAAAATCGTGTTTGTCGTGAAATTTTATGTTACTACCTTCGGTATGTAATACTGCATGCGGTCAAACTTCAAACGGATGGCTGATTTCTTTTGGTTTAACAGCTAATTGGATCATGTGACATTAATGACGAAACCGGGAGCACGTGCACAGTTTCCAGTGTAAATAAAGAGCTGTCAAAAGCATTTCAGCACAAAACCGGCTGAAGTAATGCCTCTCAGGCGAGATTCGTTTAAACTGACTGAAAATATTGAAAATCTTATACACTGGTTATTTCAGTTGGGTTTGGTACTAGAATTGAGCGGTGTTTCATGTACATTTTGTGATAAAGGTCTTTTTGGCCTGTGAAAGGACTCGTCTTTCAGTACTGACCAATGTTGCTGGCGCTGTTCTAACAAAGCATGTGGTAAGAACGTGTCAATTCGACAGGGATCCTGGTTCTCAAAGAATAATCTGTCCCTTGAAACAGTCGTGTTCCTTACCTACTCTTTGTTTTACAGAGCAGAACAGGAATTTGTTAAACACGAGCTGGGTATCTCACATACAACGATTGTCGATTGGTACAATTGTTCAAGAGAAGGTGTATATCTATCTTGGAAGTATATAGCCGACAGATAGGAGGCCCAGGTAAAGTGGTGGAGATAGACGTCTGAATTTGGAAAAAGGAAATTTCATAAGGGAAGAAGAGTATATGGCTTTTGGGTACGGAACTACTCTCCATCTGAACATAATTCGAAAGTCGGGCGTGTTTGACAATTGTAATGTTAGTGACATTTAGGATTGCGACATTTGGAATGTCATATCCCTGATTGCCATTCAGACATTATAATCGGTGTAAAGCTGTATATATGGAAATGGAGTTTGCACATGATGTTAAGTGGGCGACGCGGTTCCGACGGTTATCGACGCTCACCGTCGATGTCATTTAAAGGGAAATAAGTCACGGATGAGTCACGTCGACGTCAATGATGCGTCTATCATGGCGTCAATGACGTCACTCACTCTATACGGTGACCTGCGTCATTGGAGAATAATGGGTAGAATCATAACAGCAGACTTCATCTTGTATTATTGTAGGATATGTCCTTAATCTCTGTTTTGTTTATTGTAGTTTTGTCCTTCCAAGAACTTTTTGATGTTCAACACCTAAACATAGACCAGGAGGTCGAGCAGAGGCCGACAAATGAATTCATGGAAAAATGATTCTCTAAAATTTAAGGTTCATCATGAAAAATCTTAGGTCTCAATGACCAGTATAATATATATACTGTATATAAACAGCGCGAAGACCGTGTTAAATTAAAATAAAATGAAAGAAATGTATTGCGGGGAAAACGCGTCAAATATGAGCTCTAAATAAAATGAAAAGTGCACTAGAGTAAGAAGAAAGAAAACGTACTGCAATAGGGTGAAGGAATGGAAGGCAAGCAATCACTTCACATTGGTACAAAGTTCTCGTCATTTTGGTTGTGGTCATACTGAATGTAAAAAAATGATTAACCAAGCCAGGTTAATCCGATACTATACCCAGTATAAGTCCCCTACCGTGCCAAAGTGAAGTGACTTGCTAGGAATTGTGTATTGTATTGTTATCTATATTGTGTTATATATGTTGTAAATAGTATAATTATGTTAAAAAAATTGTTAAAAATTCTACCTTCGTTAGAATCTTCTGTGTAGGGATACAGTTAGGCATCACCCAACCCGGAGCTTAATCAAATTGGAAGTCACCCTCGGTGCGTCTTGGCCGCCTAAGAAATACCGCCTTGGAACGGTCAAAAGAAAAAGTGGGCGGTGGCTTTAGGCTTCAACCTGGAATCTCTGCTGACCGTTCCATGGCGGTTCCGTTGTTGCTGTTCTTTTTTCTTCGTTTAGTTCATCAACTCTCCTTCTTTTGGTGCTTCGGGAAGGCTGTGCTTTGTGAATGTGGCATTTCGCGGGTATCTTTAATTACATTCTATAAGCAGTCAACCCTAGTCCATATGTTTGATGCAATTCTAGCTGTATGTTAGCAGTTCATTAGTTCATCAGTAGATCAACACAGAAAACCACTTAATTTCTCAAAATTAGTCAATTTCCTTACGATGAAATTCGACCGGTACGGGTATGAATAATTCTTTTCCGAAGCCAAATCAATAATAAAAATAACGACCAAGCAAATGCTGGAGTAATAAAACTGGCAGTGCCCGTGAACCGTCTATACCCAGCTAGCATTCTACGTAAATCTACATCGGGCCGTCATCGGCCCGTCAGCTACCCTGACGGGCCGATGACGGCCCAATATAGATTTACGTAGAATGCTGACTGGGATACAACAGGAAAACAAATTATTAAATCCATTGTAAAAGACTGCGGATCGTATACAAACAGCGGTGATGGTGGACATTTCCATCCTGTACCATGGAGGAATTCAAAAGTTTTTTCAAGCTAAGGCAAATCGGAAAAGAAATCTCGCATGTCTCTGTTTCCGGCAACAAATGATTGGTCATGTGATCGAGGCCCATGTTACTTATTTCCGATCGGATTAACGAAGAATTACGGAGCCGCTATAGAATTGACTATAACTCATTGAAGACTGGAGACCCCTAAACGGTGCAGACCCAGATTAGACGCAAATTTGCAAATAGATCATTTCTTTAGGAATATCTATATAATATAACCTGACATACCTAAAATCGGAAATGGACTATTCCAATAAATAGTATGGGAGATTTTATTCAATCTTTAATAAGATAATGATTCAAAGATGATGGCTCGACTACAAATTGAAAGTAAGAGCATACGAACACCACCGGTGGAATAATGGTGAGCCTATTAACCAAAGACGGGTTCGGTCAGACACAAACTATCCAGAACAAAGTATGGGTTAATCTATAATGGCATCTGTGGCTCGACCCATCATCTTATACTGAAAGGAAAAAGAAACGCAGGGTAAATTTTATTCCTAAATTTCATTCAAGTTTGAAAAAGTTTGTTACATATTTTACTATGATTACAAAACGGTACATGTATGGAACAAAAGTTCAAAATTTTATTGGTTTGTGATCAACAAGTCTCGAGTTATTGAAGTTCATTGGTAGCTACCCCGCAAATCTTGAAATCAAAATCAAACTGAAAATCAATATCGGGTGTGCCCCCCTCTTGCTGCCGCTGCTGCCCTAATTCTCCTTTGGATAGAGTTAACCAAAGCTAGGTTTACTCTCTATCGCGCAGATGGTCGACGTCGTGTGTACCAACGTCGCGGAGAACGCTTTGCTGACGCCTGTGTTGTCGAACGGGATCGGTTTGGGGGTGGCTCCGTTATGGTCTGGGGAGGCATTGCTCACGGGATACAACCACAGTTGATTATTGTTGCGGGCAATATGATCGCAGTAAGGTATAGAGATGAGATCTTGCGTCCTGTTGCAGTCCCGCTTGTGCAACAATGTAATCTCATTCTGCAGCAGGACAATGCCCGACCACATGTTGCCCGAGTTTGTCAGGATTTCCTGGCAAACAATAACATCGCACCTCTAGCATGGCCACCGTACAGTCCAGATTTGACTCCAATAGAGCACATGTGGGATGAGCTGGACAGAAGGGTTAGGAAGCGCCGAAATCCCCCCGCAACTCTCGCACAACTAAGGAATGCGTTGATCGATGAATGGAATAACATCCCGATGCGAACTGTCAATGCTTTGGTTAACTCTATCCAAAGGAGAATTAGGGCAGCAACGACAGCAAGAGGGGGGCACACCCGATATTGATTTTCAGTTTGATTTTGATTTCAAGATTTGTGGGGTAGCTACATGTACCAATGAACTTCAATAACTCGAGACTTGTTGATCACAAACCAATGAAATTTGGAACTTTTGTTCCATACATATACCGTTTTGTAATCATAGTAAAATATTTAACAAACTGTTTCAAACTTGAATGAAATTTAGGAATAAAATTTACCCTGCGTTTCTTTTTCCTTTCAGTATATATAGGACAACAGTATTGCTAACCTTTACCTTAACCTTAGCATGCAGTCTGTCGTACAGCATTTACATTATAGCCTGTTCTGTAATGTCAATTTATATATTTTTCTTATTGTTGTTGTTATTGTTGTTGTTGTTTGCTGTTGTTGTTTTCTGAAAATCGGGTTATTTACAATATTCCAACGTACATGGCTGAAATGTCAAGGGTTTAGTTTAGTTTAGTTTAGTTTAATCATATTTTATTGCCAAATAATCATATAGCAAGTGGGTTGGACCACAAGTTCTCACAACATTAGAAAAGGTCCTCCCCAAAACAAAATACAACATACAAAGTTTATGGCATTTAGTAACTCTTATTATGTAGACACTAGAATTCCGATTGTCCAGATGCTAGTACAGAAAGAAGAAAGAAGATAAAATTATATAAGATCAAACAATATACAGCGTCTGGAGAGTCCGAGTTCGCGTGTTTACATGCATACAAAATTAATTTATAATCAACAAAACATTGAGCGGTCGCAAGTAGAGCTATAGAAAGAAGAAAATAACTAGAGAAAAGAAAAGAAGAACGGTGTACAATGATAAGAAATTAGTTCTATAGGAATCTAGTTTCAGGATAAAAATGAAACTAAGAAGGATGAGTAGTGAGCGGGGGTCACCAAACCAAGCTTCGATAAAACTTTAATAGATATAACAGGCTACTTACATGTTTACAGTATTTAAATTTGGTTTTCCGTTTCAAAATCGATTTGTTTCTTTTATAAAATGTTGGACGTAAGAAAAAAGTTCAATGTTGTCGTCATCAGAGAGATCAGGAGAACCGTATAGGAGAAGACGTATACCGACAGGCTGAAATTTACGGATGGCCTGGAATAGACTAGTCCGTTGCTGGATGAATCTATTGCAGAAGAAAAAGTAGTGTTCAGCATCCTCACTCTCAAAACCACAGTCACATGCAGCCGTTGGTTTAAGATGATTATTGAATAAGTCGTCATTTAGATTGCTACAATTATTTCTTATTCTACAATGATAGACAGAACTTATGCGTTGGCCTGAAACAAAATAGTTTGGGATTTCAGGACTTCTAAAAATAGATCTCTTAAGTAATTGTTTAAAAGCACTGAGAGAGTCGGCGCTTCTTACTGACAAAGGTAACTTATTCCAGTAGTCAACGGAAGAGGGAAAAATGATCTAGAATAAATTTCTGTTCTTCTACTTAAGACAGAAATGTCGGCTGCATTTCTCAGACTATATTCTGTTCTCTCTGACACAAACGGCGGCATGATATTAGAAATGTATTCTGGCGCCAGGCCATTTATGATTTTATACATAAGCACAGCCTTTTGAAACAAACGCCTATCTGATAATGACAACCATCCTATTTCTTTTATGAGTTTATCGATAGAAACAGATCTCGTTAGTCCTGTAACAATTCTGGCTGCTTCATACTGTATTCGCTCAAGTCGAGTTTTTTCATATGCTGTACAGCCGTCCCAAACCACAGCTGCATACTCCAGGATAGGTCGAATGTAAGAAATATAGATATTATTTAAAGCTTTCCTACTCAATTTGTATTTAACGGCTCTCATAATTCCTAATAATTTTGATACAGATGTAATAATGTTTTCTATATGCGCATGCCACTTGGCGTTACTAGAAAGAGTAAGCCCTAGATGCTTATGACTTTCAACAAAATTAACCAAAACGTCTTCGAACATAAGATTCGGAAAATAATATGCGTCATTACAAGAAAATATAATCGCTTCTGTTTTACTGGGATTAAAATCAACCAACCATTGCTTCCTCCAAGTGGACAATACAAGCAAGTCATGATTTAAAATGCCCTCTATATCACGTATGCTTGCAGAGGAACAAGCTAACGACGTATCGTCAGCAAACAGTCGTACAATACTCAATAAATTTTCAACTATATCATTAATATAAACTAAGAAAAATAGGGGGCCAAGAACGGTTCCCTGGGGTACTCCGGCTTTTATAACCCTCGGGGACGACATTGATGAGCCAACGAAAACCCTTTGCTTTCTTTCTGATAAATAACTTGATATCCAATTCAATAATTTTCCAGTTATTCCATTCTGCTGTAATTTAAATAATTGGCCCTTATGCCAAACACGATCAAATGCTTTTGAAACGTCACAAAAGACCATACAGGTATACTGTTTCGCATCAATGCTCTGGACAATTTGATTATACAGATCGATAAGTTGATAAACTGTAGAATGACCAGGCAAAAAGCCTGACTGGTGTCTGTGTATAAGGTTATTAGTTAAAAAGAAATTACAAATATGCTTAAATATGATACGTTCTTGCAACTTTCCAACACAGCTAAGTAATGAAATAGGCCTATAGTTGGAAGGTGACTCGGAAGGAGATTTCTTAAGGAGGGGCATTACCATACCCGATTTCCATTGTGAGGGGAAATGACATTCGCTTAAAGACCTATTGAATAACATTTTTAATGGTATTGCTACGGTATAACTTGTTTTCTTTAATATAAAGTGGGAGATTTGATCTTCTCCACAGGCTTTATTTGTAATTAACGTTTTTATAACATCTATGATTTCTGATTCCTGTATTTGTATATTATTTAAACTATTCTGTGTTTTTAGACTAAAAGTAGGCAAAGTAGCGTTCACTTCATTCAGCGTGGAAATGGATGCAAAATAGTCGTTAAGTAAGTTAGCTTTTTCAACGTCGGAAAAAGCGAGCGTTACTTCACCATTTTCTTTGATAGACTTTAATGGGGGTATAACTTCTGAATTCTTATTAGTTTTAATAAAATGTCTTAAAAGTTGCCAATAGGCTTTTGGATTGAGATCAGAAGTTTCAATAAGAGTGTTTTCAATATTATTAAAAAATCTTTCTTTTGCGTACTTTTTCAAATTGTTAACTTTATTACGCATGTTTTTATACTTGCGCCAATCTTCTGTTCGGGTTGTTTTAACTGCTTTCCGTTTTAATCGGTCGCGTCTTCTTGTATATGAACGTATGGTAGAATCATACCAAGGTTTATCATTTGGGCGGATAAGCACAACTTTATTCGGAACACATTCATGGATTAACTCCATAAATTTTGATGTGAACTGCTCACAGGCTAAATCTACATTTCCTTCGTTAATAAAATTCCAGTCAGTGTTGGAAATTAAATAATTTAAACGGTCATAGTCCCCATGTTTATGAATAAATACTTTCCGATTAAAAGATTGTTCGTGTTTATAGCTAAAATCTACTAAAATGTATGTTGCAGAGTGGTCACTAACTGCGGGGTTAATTTCGATAACACCCGAGTCAAGTATTTTTTCGGAATCTGGGACTATTATCAGGTCGAGGAGAGTAGCTGATGTCGTTGTAACCCTAGTTGGTACCTCGATAGTATTAACAAGGTTATTAATAGTTAATATATCTTTAACATAATAATTCTGAACATTCAGTTGATCTTCATTTAAATCTCCGACTATAATTATACGTTTAGAGGCATCAAGAGCTTTCTCAATTGATACATTCAGACGATGCCAAAAGGAAACAGGAGTGCCTGGTGGTCTATATATGTTACAAAGTAAAATAGAGTCTCCCTTCTGTTTTATTTCTATCCAGAGAGATTCATCTAAATTTACTTCCAAGTCGAACCTTTGAATTGCTGTTAGACCTGCTCCAATGTAAGTAAGTAATCCAGACGAATGGGGCGATACGTCTTTTCTAAATGGTACATTTTGAAATCCTTCTATAAATAGATCTTCATTAGGTACATTGTTATCCAGATGCGTTTCAGTAAAACAGAGTATATTGAAATCACTTAATGTTTCCTCAATAAATTCAATTTTTTTACGTATACTACGAATATTTAAATGCATAACTGACAAACTTATATTATTTGTACTACTATGTGATGAGGGTCCTGGGTTTTCTGAAATATCACCAGACATGAGAGTAATTAATAGTACAACTAACGAAAAGTGCAGATTTAGAATGCTGGACAAGGCAAATGTGACTACGGTATCAGCTACAGAGTGAATCAATCTAAAAAGTCCTATAAAATAGAATAAAAGGTGTAAATATAATGGCATTTCATATATAATGTACTTGAGGAACGTTGCCTGTATTTTATTATTAAACATGCCGACAGCTGACCTGTATGTTTCCAGGTCAACACCCATCACCTGTTAGGATGCAGATATTGCAACCACAAATGTCAAGGGTTGCTTGCGTCTGATCGTAAGAAGCTAGTCAAAGTTATAACAGAACTTATAGATACATAGATGACATTCTGTTTTTAAATACCAAGGTTCTTTTTAACCAGTTTTAGTCTGGAGACCCCAAACGTGCAAACAGTGCAGACCAAGATCAGGGTTACCACTGTTCACAACTAGTTTAGTCACTTTTTTCTCTCTAGGAATATCTAAATCACATAACCTAGCATACCTAAAATTGAAATTCTACTCGTCTAATATATAGTGTCGGGGAGTCTAACCAGTCTAAAAATGGCTTAAGTGAGCTTGAAATTTGAAAATATGTTTGTTTGTTGTTCTTTTTTTTGTGTGTGTTTTGTTTTTTTTTTTATTTTTTTTTTTTTTTTTTTTTTTTTTTTTTTCATACCTGGTCTGCCTCCGCTCAACAGACTACAGCGAGCAATTCTACAAGGTCGTATACCAAATTGCTAGCTATCTCTTTCTTTGCTGCAACATTCCTGGTCTCTCCCTTTTTCGAAGTAAATACATATTTCAGTTAACCCTTAAAACGCTATACAAAATTATGGCAGATTATTTTAACAATATAAGTGATGCCATTTCATGTGAATCGTCTGCATGAAATGTCAAGCCTTACTGTCTCTGAAAAATTAAACATAAACTACAAATGTCTGCGGCAATATCTAGTTAACGCTTTAACAATTAATTCGCTATTCTGATGTTTGTTGTTTGCATCAGTAATTCCTTTCCTAGCTGTCGGATTGCCATGAAGCTTTTAACAAAATGTGACTGGATATACCTGACAGATTTCGTCACCAGTCTGGAAAGGCAGAAAAACTTTTGCAGACATGCCTTCCTGGGCTAATCTTGAAGCTAAGAATTTGAGAGAAGCTCCTAAAGAGACATGAGGCAAAAGTTTCAATGTCAGAGTTATTTCTCCTTGGCGATACAAAGTCACCTTAACCCTTCTCTTGCTGAACACGACATGCCCTGTCTTAGTTAACAGTGTAGATCCAGATCATTTGGCTTCGGAAGAAGCCAACTGATCTGGATCTGATCTGTTTGTCATTAAATATGTAAATTTCAATCAAAACCACGGATCAAGTAGATTAGAAGTGGGCGGGGCATCTTAATTTATTCATCAAGGCAAGGGTTAAGGGAAAAGGATACACTTTCAAAGAAGACAATTCTGCCAAAATTGTTTGCCTCCCTTCTAATAAGGTGTCTACTGAGAAAAAAAAAAGAATTTGCTTTCCATATGAGTAGGTCCCTTTGAGAAGGGGACACAAACAAGAAGTCACTAAAATCTATCTTGGTGAAATGGCAAAACAAGTACCAGTTGTAGCCATTCACCTAAATGTCCTATATTGCATTACGAAAACATGTCTATATAATATTGACCCCCTCAAACCCCACTTTTATATAGTAAAACTGGGGTTTACAGGGGTATACATTATTTTTCTTATTTCTGCTCAAAAACATAGATTGTGGTACTCGTTAGAACCGCCTTGCTGAGGCGGTTCTAACGAGTACCCACAATCTATGTTTTGAGCAGAAATATGAAAAAATATCAGAATTTTTTTATCTGAAAATTTTCCTTTTTCGGTTGTAAAATTTTCAATATATTTGAATAGGTGTTTTCGTAAAGGTGTGAAATGAGTTTTGTGGTTCACTTCTTCATTTTGTCAGCAGCTTCTTTATATCGTTTGTTTGTGTGTTTGTGTTGAGGTTTTACGGCCCAGTCAACCCAGTGGGGTCATGTCGAGCGCGGTCAGTTTACCCAACTACACATTTACTGGGCAGGCTTAGTCCTCTGAGCGGTTAACCAGTATTGTGTATATTCTTTCACCAGAAACTGACAAGTGCCCTTCTTGAATCAGCGGAAGGGGGAGAGAATGACCATAGAAAATATTTCGTGATCAAATCTCCGTGAGAGAATGTTGCCGATCCGGCAGGGGTCGAGCCCGTAATCTCCTGGGTCCAGTTGTTCAAAGCTAACGATGTCGTTAGTTAACGATTCGTTAAAATTTACATCGACTGATGCGCAAATATGCTGAAATTTTTTGCTGAAAAAATGTGAGTAGCATTTGCAAAAGCTACTCACATTTTTTCAGCAAAAAATATCAGAACATTGTATTTTGACTCTGCTAAAACAGTTAACGAAATGACCCCTAACGAGCTCGTTAAGCTAACGACGCTTTGAACAACCGGGCCCCTGATCACCAGTCGAACGCGTATCCAACTGAGCCATCGAGGACCGTACTACATGTCAGTAGATAGCAAATATCTGGTGAGACTTCGCTTATGCGCGGGCCCACCTGAGCTTTTGCTGGTCGCCTATGTGATAAGTACCATTTCCTCATATGCTGACGGGCCGATGACGGCCCGATATAGATTTACGTAGAATGCTGACTGGGCAGAGACGAAAAATGAACCAGTAGGGACTGAAAAACTCAGAGCTATAAATAGAATGAACGAAAGGAGATGAAGCAAGAAAAGGAGAACTGGATAGAAAATCATTGTCAATACATCGAGACATGCCTAAGTAGGAAGAAAACCAAGAATGCTTCTCAACTGACAGTGCTTCATTAACGGGAGTCCAGTAGTCAGCGACTCCGAAAAATTGCTCTATTGAAGCTGGAAGTAAGGACCTCCGACTTTAAAAAACATACATTGCCGTTTGTAAAGCAGATTTAGCTTTATTTTGCATTTAAATGATCTTTTAAGTCCCTTAAAGAAGACAAAAATGACATATTGATAGAAATTATGGTGAAATATGAAATTTCATTGTCAGCTGTACTTCCAGACGAAAATACTGAGAAGTCCTGGGACTTCCTGTTTTTGATTGTTAGTGTATGCGCTATTGTGATGAAAGGGTTGACAAAGGAAAAATAAAGAAGATTTATTGACGACCGATGACAAAGCAGGAAACAGATGAAGAACAAGCCATTTTCAGTAGCTGAATCGAGTTCTATTCATTTTTTTACTTTCCGGCACTGCTAGAATATTCTTACGTTTACTCGAGGTATTAATTGATCAATTTTTGTTCGCCTATGAGCAAAATGGCTACTACTCACGTGGATATTTTTGCAAATGTATGCAGATATTTCAAATGCGGATTTTGTGCATTTATACGCAAAATTGTGTAGGCGGGGAGGATATTTTGTGCATGTATGCAGATATTCCATGTGCGCACTGTGCATTTATACGCCAAAATGGTAGTAGTGGGGTAGATATTTTTGCGCATGTCTAAAGATATTCATATGCGGATTTTGTGCTGTTAAATGCAAAATGGTAGTAGCGGGGTGGATATTTTGCACAAGTCTGCACATATTCCAAATGCGGATTTTGTGCGTTAATACGCAGAACAGTAGGAACGGGGAGGATACTTTGTGTATTACGCAGGTAGTCTATATGCGGATTTTGTACGTTTATACGCAAAATCGTAGTAGCGGGATGGATATTTTGCGCATGTATGCAGATATTCGATATGTGGATTTTGTGCGTTTATACTAAGGCTGGCTAATCAGAGCTGAAAAGATAATCGATTATCAGTCATGTCATTGTGATTGATAATCGATTAGTAATCGCTGAAGATTTGGTCATATTTTTACCTATTTGAACATGACCCTATCATATGTTAAACTTTATTGTATGTATTTTGTCAGACAGGCCTGAGCAAACAGTGTAGATCCAGATGAAACGCGGCGTCTCATCAGGGTCTACACTGTTTGCCACTCACCCAGCTGTTTTAGACACAACAGTGGGTAGTAAATTGGACTTGTTCAAATTTTAGATGAAGTGTGGTAAGGAGTTGAGGTGTCTGAATACTAAGGGTAAAGTAACAAAAACAGATAAATTAAAAGATCGATTACAAGCAAACTGTAATGATAGTCATTTTTGTGGAATTTATCGATCAATTAATCGATTATCCGATTAATCGTGCCAGCCTTAGTTTATACATAAAACCGTAAAAGCCACACAGATATTTTCTGCGTTCATCTGCAACTACTCCACCCTTTCTGATGCTCGGAAAATCTGCACATATCAACACAAAATCAATACCATCGCGTGCGTACAGACACCGAAATGTTAGTCATGCAGATGTTCTCCATAAGAAATCTTGAATGAGACATCTCAAGTGTCCCTTTAGAGTAAATCAAGTTCTGCGTATTACTTGTGGCAGTTATAATGACCGAGATTGTCTGTGCACCTACACAGAAAATTTGCATTAAGAATTTTTGTATATGCGCACAAAATTCATCATTGGATTGTCTGCTGTTGTTTTATTGTATGTAACAGGAGCCGTAGATAATCCAGTATTGGAAGTTTTGTGAATCTATTCAGGAAATTGCCAAGTATCTATTAAAGATTTGCGTATATACGCACAAATTTCATTAGTGGATTATTTGCCACTGTTTCAGTTGTGTTTTATTGTATGTAACTGCAACCGCAGATAATCCAAAGTTGGATGTTTTGCGCATGTACGCAGAGAATTTCCACGTATCTATTAGGGATATGCGTACATAAGTCTAAAAGCCATTATTGGATTATTTGCTGCTGTTTTATTGTACGTAACGCGACGTCTATTTGGATAACCTCAAAAATTTTTGAGACGGTATATTAGGGGATAACTGCATTCAAAACTGTCACTTGGCGAGGAAAATCGGCGGCTTTACGGCCGGAAAAGAGACGCTTCCTGATGATATCGAATTTCCGACAGTATATCACAAAATATACCGTCGCAAATTGTTGACGTTATCCAGTCAGACGTCGAGTTACGGGCGCAAGCGCTTTAGAATCTGCGATATACTGTAGGAAACCCGACGTCTTCACGTAACGTCGCTTTTAATTGGCTGGCATTTGGTTTTACGCAGCTCACAGCGGTTGCCGCTTTGTAAAAGAATATGGAGTGGCTACTGCCAGACGTCTGTCAGTAGCAAAATCTCGGCAAATTTGCTATTGCCAGACGTCTGTCAATAGCAAAAACCTCGGCAAATTTGCCTTTGCCAGACGTCTTTTCTGAAAAATTCTGTACAAAGTCAAATTAGGGGTAATGACTGTGGATTGTTTGCAATCGCTTTTGCTATCTCAATTTGTTTTGGCATGAACCCATCAAAAGTAATTTTTTATCAAGACAAAATGCTTCGAAAATAAAACGAAAATGAAATTTCCCTTTCAATTGGAAAAAGAAAAAAACAAAAACAAAAAAAAAAAAAACAAAAAAAAAAACACTAAGACGAAGGAATACATATACTGTAAGTGCCACGGCCAGTATACTAGCGAAATGGTACAATGTGTGACTTGCGAAGCCTGGCTTCACCGCCGATGTATCGACCAACACATAGAGAAACAAATAGAAGAGAGCTAGAACTTTGTCTTTAAATGCTATTAGTTGTATAATGTTTGAAAGACATGGGAGAAGTAACTCGTTGTGGAGTCCCTAGAGAATTCTTTTCATCGCTCTGGATATCCATTCATTGAGAATTTAATCAAGAAAAAGAAATGTTGTTTGTACTAATTAGAATCGCCTTGTTTGTACTAATTAGAACCAACTCTGAGGCGATTCTGATGAGTAAACACAACGTTCCTTCATTTTATAGAAGCTCGAAAAATATCTTTAATTCATCCCATTGTGCCCCATGGCTTGTCGCTATGATTAGCCGTAGTGATTTGAACTACTCCTATCTCAAACAAATTAATATGGTTCCAAGGCATTCGAGTTAGTGAAGTTCGACTGTGCATGTTTTTTTTTATTCCTAGTTATTTAGCCTCATGACATGCTGTGTAAATAAAACGAGTAAATCTTACCCAGATCTTATTTTTCGTTGACTCCCATAGAAACTAAACACATGCGATCATGTTTACAATACTGCTCGATGAAGACTACTCAAACCCCACTTTTAGATAGTAAACCTAAGGTTTCCAGGGGTTTTCCTTGGTTTTCTTATTTCTAAGCTTGAATATATATTGTGGCTACTCGTTAGAACCGCCTTAATGAAAAGACTAACGAGTAACCACAATCTATGTTTTGAAGAAAACTAAGAAAAAATATCACACTTTTTGTCTAAAAGATTACATTTTTATAGCCATAAAATACCAATATATTGCCTAGGCATGTCATGTCTATGATATACAATTTCAAAACTTTATCTCCAACCAACGACCATCCAGAAACATATGAAGTCTGTAAGAATCGTGCAGCAGCAAATTAAATCAGGTTTTAATATTTCAAAACGTCTGGCACCAACAAATTCAACGAGTTTTTGCTATTGACAGACGTCTGGCAATAGCAAATTCGAAAAGTTTTTCTTATTGACAGACGTCTAGCAATAGTTGATTCGCCGAGTGTTTGCTATTGAAAGATGTCTGGGAATAGTGCACGTTTTTTAACAAAATAAATGATTAGAAAACAAGCAAACATTAGAGGTTTCCAATGGTTTTAAAGCCGACGAAGTGCATTAGAATGGGGATAACCGTAATGAAAATATCAATTCGGAGAGATATATCGTCGGTGCTATGGTCGGATTTGTACGGCTCCGCTAACGCGTGGCCATAAAACGAAATATCCGTCCGTAAAACCGATGATATACAATCTAAATACAGCTATCCCTTAAAAGGTGGCAGCTTTGCGCCCTGCGCATAAACTCCGGATATGGAATGCGCATATACCTGGCTACTCTGTTATGACTACAACTTTTTAAATATATCTTTTTACACAAAAACTGCTCTGTTCGAACAAATCAGAATGTTTAAATATTTTTACACGAAAGTATATTTTCTTGCGCACATAAATGGGGGCACTTGTGTCGAAAAGCAGCACAATGCCAACAGATGCCGACAGACCTTTTTTGTGATGTACATTGTCACTCAGAGGCAGACTTTCAAATTAAGACAAAATAGAATATTTAATTATTTTTATATACCCGTATTTTAAAATAAAGTGTAGATGCTTCAACTTTGATACAACTCCTATTGTTAACTTACCATCAATGTATTATTTTAGAAAATCGTAGCGTAGTTAGAGGTTTCCAACAAGGCTACGAAGCCAAGATAGAACAATGATGATGGCTATCAAAAGCTTTAAAAGCTGGTGGTATTTTCATATTTTTATACATATTCACGATACATAGCCTATATGAAGTACATATACAGAGCCTATAATTGTTTTGTCATTCTAATACCGTTTCTAATTAATTTTACAAAGATCGTTATTACCAAAAAGGTCGAGGAAAGTTCAGTTCGGAATAAAATGCTGAAAATAAGTGTTGTTTCTAACATTTTTTTTTGCTATAATAATTTAAAGTAGCTCACGTTTCAATCAACCATTAATTAAGATATAATGGAAATCGTTGGAAAGTAATAAGTAAAGGCTTTTGTCTCCTATAAATATATAAATAGGCCGCATCCAACAAAAAAGTGCTTTCGAACATGCGCAAAATGAACAGATTCAGATCATCTTCCGCATGCGCAAAGTATCATCCGGGCCTTTGCCGCTATTCATACATTGTGTAGTATCGAATGATTTTGTTAGCGGGCAGTAAAGGCCCTTATCAGACTGCGCGGATGCACAGGCTGATGTGGGCATTCACTGTACGCATGTGCCCGAAGACACGTTTTCACATGGAGTGGCCAAATTAAACTGCAGTCAACCCTATCTATACCGACACTCGATACAACGACAAAATTCATTATAATGATAATTTGACAGACACGAAACCTTCGCTCTAAAGGTGACAATATTCAGATTTTATGCAAGAATAATGTATTTGATAATTATACAAACATATGATTTAGATATTTGTTAGAATCGCCTCAGTGAGGCGATTCTAATAAATATTCAAATCATATGTTCTGTAAAGAATCACGAATAAAACAAACCTTATATATATATATATATATATATATATATATATATATATATATATATATATATATATATATATATATATATATATATTCTAATGCGTTTAAGGATTATTTACAGCAGCAAATTCATTTTAACGGCAACATTTTTAGAACAAATGCTGTCGTTGTAACGAGGATTTTCTGTATAATGAAAGTGTTTGCTAAGTAGCAAGTAACGGCGTTTCTCTTCTGTAAATAGTATGTGGGCAAGACGTTTTAGCCCACGGTATCAACCTCAACAACGTCATACCATATTTACCATAAGAAATCAGACAGACAGGCATAATCAAACTGCTTAAACCGAGACCAGACTCCGCAACCACTTAAACAACAGCTTTTGGTCACATAAACAAATGGCAAAACTGTACACTTTCAACTTTTCGGATGAATTCTTCAGATAAATATGGTAGAACTATTATTTTGGTGAAGATACCTTCGTGTACCATTACAAAAACACGCCTACTCAAATATATAGAAAATTTCACCTCCAAAAACAAAATTTTCAGATAAAAACTCTAATATTTTTTATATTTCTGCTCAAAACATAGATTTCGGGTACTCGTTAGAACCGCCTCACAGTACCCACAATCTATGTTTTGAGCAGAAATTAGAAAAATAATGTACACCCCTGTAAACCCCAGTTTTACTATATAAAAGTGTGGTTTAAGGGGGTCAAAATTACATAGGCGTGTTTTCGTGATGACTCATTGACCTGGTAAGTGCAGTGATTCAATACATGTAGCCTCCTTTTCAAACATTTTTTTTTTTTTTTTTTTTTTTTTTTTGTCAGTATATGAATGATGGCATGCAAAGAGCGGTCGTGAGTAATCATCGACGCAGTCAGATTTTGACTATCGACGGCCGCTCCAAGAAAATCTGCGTGCTGTAAAACTATACATCACGAAAACATGCCTATATAATTTTGACCCCCATAAACCCCACTTTTATATAATAAAACTGGGGTTTACAGGGGTATACATTATTTTTCTTATTTCTGCTCAAAACATAGATTGTGGGTACTCGTTAGAACCGCCTCGTCGAGGCGGTTCTAACGAGTACCCACAATCTATGTTTTGGGCAGAAATAAGAAAAATATTAGCGTTTTTTAACTGAAAATTTCCCTTTTTTGGGTTGTAAAATTTTCAATATATTTGAATAGGCGTGTTCACGTAATGAGAAGCTGCCCCATCAGACTGCATAATGCGCAAACTGATCCGGGACACTTCTTGTTATAAGGTGAGAGGTTCCTCCGACAGACGGAGACAGCTTCTGCACATAGGAAGCCACCTCCATAGTATTTCAAATATTTAAAAAACATTACGAAAACCACACCTATTCAAATATGGTGAAAATTTTACAACCCAAAAAAGGAAAATTTTCAGATAAAAAAATATGATATTTTTCATATTTCTGCTCAAAACATAGATTGTGGGTACTCGTTAGAACCGCCTCGCCGAGGCGGTTCTAACGAGTACCCAGAATCTATGTTTTTAAGCAGAAATAAGAAAAATAATGTATACCCCTGTAAGCCCCAGTTTTACTATATAAAAGTGGGGTTGAAGGGGGTCAACATTATATAGGCGTGTTTTCGTAATGATGGGCTTCTTCTGTCCTTCTTGAATCAGCGGAAGGGAGAGAATGACCGTAGAAAATATTTCATGATCATTCTCCACGAAAGAATGTTGCCGACCTCGGTGGGGGTCGAACCCGCGACCTCCTGGTCTCCAGTCAGACGCGCATCCAACTGCGCCACCGAGGCCGGCTAAAGACCGAAATGTCTTCATCCAGTGGATGGAAAACTTGAATACACTGATTCTGATATTTGTCTGCAAGTACTCTTTTCCAGAAAGGTTACAGTGTGTGTGTGTGTGTGTGTGTGTGTGTGTGTGTGTGTGTGTGTGTGTGTGTGTGTGTGTGTGTGTGTGTGTGTGTAGGTGTGTGTGTGTGCGTGCATGCGTGCGCCCATGCGTGTGTTTGTATACGTGAGGGCGTATAATAGTTCCAGTTACAATGTAAGTCGCTTTTCCAACCAAAATGTATTATATTTTTTCTGATTTCTCCTTGAAAACATGGTTTGTGAGTACTCACTAGAAACGCCTCACTGAGGCGCTTCTAGTGAGTACACACATCAGACTTTTCTTTCTTTTTTTTTTTTTTTTTTTTTTGAGAATTAAATCATAATTATCAAAGCATGCCTGAAGTTCTGTGAGTGCGCTTGGGTGCGTGGGTGCGTGCTTGAGTGCGTGCGTGTACAGACACTGTGATGCAGGTATGGAAAAGAGAGAGCAGGTATATTAGTATCAGGTTTGTAAACAATATCCTATATATAGTACACTTGTAACCGGTACGGCCCACCAGTGACACTCACAGGTAATTAAAGCTAAAACAATTTATACAGGTGTATACACACACATGCGAAAAGGTACCTAACGCGTACAGGAACAGGGGTAGTTTACCAAAACACTTCCGTGCCTACTTACCAGGGTCATCGCGACTAATAGGTTGTCTGTACCTTAAAACATTAACTAAAAACCAGGGGCGTCCCTTATCTGCCGTACATTTCTAAGCATTTGGAGAACTCAGCGGTGATTCAAATTAGATTGCTCTGGTGACACGTTTAGGTGATTAATAACCTTGGTAGATTCCCAATCAGCATTCTACGTAAATCTGTATCGGGCCGTTATCGGCCCGTCAGGGTAGCTGACGGGCCGATGACGGCCCGATGTAGATTTTCGTAGAATGCTAGCTGGGTTTTCTGCCATTTTTGACAAGGGAGACAAATTTCGCGTGTTCCTTTTAGCTTTCCGGAAAACCAAGCCCCAACGAGAGCAAAGTCTTTCCTTTTAGAGAAGACCAGTTTCAGAAGGGTGGTAAAAATAATTTTGAAAGCTGCCTCCCCTGAAAGTGTTTCAATTCCTCTTAAATACCTTTTTTGCTTGACACTGGCCATATCAAAGGAAAACTTATTACAAAATCATCTGAACATCATTAAGTTACTGCCTTCCTATCAAATAACCGATTTCAGTTTTTTCGTGACATTACTTTAACCCGCTGAAGTCTGGATACGCAAAAACGGGTACATATCGCCAATCGCGGTGTCTGATCAGGGTCTGCACTGTTTTCAGATACTCCAACCATCTCTTTATTTAGGAATATCTACATCATATAGCCTGACATTCCCAAAACCGAAAATGGACTCTTCCAATATACAGTGTTGGATACTTTATTCAGTCTTTAATGGGTTATACCTGCCTTTCGTTTGATATTCATTTCGCAATATAAAGGCCCTTTTGACATATCTGGTCGTCTGATCTGTTTGTTCAGACCTGTCTGTCACTTTCGACATCCTTTAGCTCTTGTGCTGCTGAACCCGGATATACCCTTCCTTTGCAAACTGAAGAAGCGAAGTGATCTGGATCTGCACTGTTTGTCATTCAGTATGTGAAGTTTTATCAAAAAAACTGGATTAAGTAATCTGATTGGCTGACAATTAGAAAAGGGTGTGGCATCTTAATTTATTCAGCATCACCATTGTTAGAAAGAGGTTTTTCGCTTGGCGTTTTAGTCTCAATCAAATGTTTTGATCTGATTAATCATATCCTATCATGAACTGTTGTATTTCCTGTTTCTTTGCTTTGTTTAAAATATTTCTTTAAAATTTATTTTATGACCAAAAATGGGTCTGCCCTGTACAATTTCTATAGTAAATTTGATTTTTTTTTATCAAAACAAATATTAGAAATTATTGTTTGCTTTTCTTCAACGGTTTTAAATTATCAATGTCCATTAGTAATATGTCATAAAATTTTAAACAAGTGGAACTTGTTGACAAGACCTGCATCCAAACTACCTACCCTATCGCTTTTTGCATAATTTGCAGCCATTTTTACTGTGGAAAAAATGACATTTTTCGATTTATTTAAAAAACATTGAACACAAAATGAAATATTTTGTGCATATGTAATTTGCACTGAAAAATGACCCAAAAAATGGTTATTTATTTTTCCTGAGTAAAACGCTTCGCAAAATATGACTGAATGAAGGATGTCGAAAGCAAGCAACTACAGTAGCAAGCGCATGGGGTCCGTGATGGCACTGACATGTACGTAAAACTAGCATGCAAAATAATTAAACAACAAATATTATCATTCAATGGATCTTTAAACGTTTAGCATGCTGGGAAAAATATTTTTTTTCTTATTTCCGCAGGAAACAGACTCTGACGTTTCATGCAAATTCATGCTCATTTTTTTTTCTAGAAAACGGGTATTGAATTTCACGCAAACTGTCTTTTATGGCTTTGTATTTGTATTAACTATGCCTATACGCTCACAGAAAAGGCCCAGACCCGCATGCGCACTCGCAAAGTTCCTTGCCTACAGATCGCCTTTCCAATACACTGATTAGATAATGCTCATGTTGCAGCTCACTTATTAAAACTTCAAGAGCATACATAGGATTATGTGGTCTTTCAATAAGTCAAAAGCGAGTGAAGAGACGTTTTCAGGTCACAGAATCGGATCCAGGATGATTTCTGAAGTGGTTCGATTTGATCAAATTACCATACTTTACGTAAAGACAGGCCTGAGCAGAATGCGGTATCTGATCTGGGTCTACACCATCCACTCATCCAGCAATTTTTACACATTCATATGAAGCAATAATTGCCTTGTTGAAGAGAAGTGTAAGATCAAAAGTAAGGGTGTGAATATTAAGAGTAAATATGGTATTCCAAATTTATCAAATTTACCCAATGATTTCCCATTAAAATGAAATTTTGAGTCAAAGTGGGGTTCGACTGAACCTCAGGAACCCGCTATGAATCCGCCACAGGAGTATATTAAGGTATTTGATTTGTCCAGACCAACCTGCGCATTTTACATAGTTACTGAAGTATCATTCTGTTTTGACGACGTCTATTTTTATAGAAATTATACAACTGTAGCTAAATGCTTATTTTCCGTATTTTCCGCAAACAACAGCAGAAAAGAACACGAAAAGGGCATTATACTGTCCGATCAGGCTCCCGGTATATTTTTCTAGTAACCAATCCATATATAGTTTGATCTGAGCCGTTATGTTCTTTTTACTTGTTTACTTGGTAAACAATTAACCTATATTTAATATTTACTATGTCGCTCATAATTCCATAGCGAAAGTTGCATTTCATAGGAGAGAAAATCACAATGTCAAGTCTTCACACAAGATAACTTTCGGGCTATAAAGACTAAAAAATAACCCATTTATGGACAGGATTATGTTTCAAATTGTTTTTAATTGGTGATGATAATTACAAAGTAGAATCAGAATACCTCTTTTTAATGTATAACCAGCCCACCAAAATCTTTGTGCTGAATACTTTTCAAATAACTATGTATCCTGCATACAATTTAGTTCCTGATTTTAACCACACAGAAAGTGATTAGTGCTTAAACATCAAAGAATACGATACCGCATCCATCCATGTAAAATGAAGTTATATTATTTCTAGTATCCCTTCTTCGGGAACAAATTTGAAATACATACGACTGTAAATAGCTATTTTAACGTTTTCTTTTTTGCTTTTTTTTTTTTTTTTTTTTTATGATGACTGTTGACTGTTAAATAAACAATTTAACGTTAATTGGCTATTTACAGTTGCCTGTAAATAGACAATCTAACGTTTTTTTTTTTGTTTTTGTTTTTTTTTTTTTTGCTATTTACAGTTGACTGTAAAACGCAAAAAATAAAAATGTTAGATTGACTGTTAAATAGCCACTCCGAAATAATAAACTAACTGACGAGTAATATTAGACAATAATGATGAGCTGTCTACTTATTTTAGTAAGACTGATATTGCAGTAATGCTGTGTTTTTTTTTTTGTTTTTTTTTTGTTTTTTTTTTTTTGTTTGTTTGTTTTTTTGTTTGTTTGTTTGTTTGTTTTTTGTTTTGTTTTTTTTGTTGTTTTTTTTGTTTGTTTTTTTTTGTCTTTTTGTTGTTTTTATTTTTTGTTGATTTTTTTCTTGTATTTTTATAATCTTTTATTTTTTCTCAGTGTCTATGCCTTAAAAAGATTGTGCTATATACAGATAAGCCCATTACCGCTTGACCATGTTCACATCTTTTGCTTCTGGTTCCTTGGCCCTGGTATATTTTGGTAAACTGTATACACCCTTAACCCTTGTCATGCTGAATAAATTAAAATACCACGCCCATGTCCAGTTATTAGCCAGTTAGATTACTTAATGCAGATTGTTGATATAAATTCACATACCGAATAGCAAACAGTGCAGATCCAGATCTGTTGGCTTCAGGACAATGGTTAATATTTGGAAATCTAAACGCATTACTATTTATGTCAAACAATCAAACAAGTTCTGTTTTGCTGCTTTTAATGTGTGTAAAAACTGCTGAGTAGTAAATAGTATAAAAGTAATAAACATGTTTTATTTTGTTCCATGTTTAACCTAAATATTGAGACAACTAAATTCCTTACAGTGCTAGTCTAAAATTGCTGGCAGTCAGTGTGGACCCAGAATAGACGCCACTCTCTGTGATTTATACTGTTTATTCTGGCCTGTCTGTCTGAAATCTTGGGTTACATTCGATAATGCAAGCAACAATGGATTGTGTTCAGATTATTGACGCCCGACTTTGAAGTGCCAAGCAAAATTTGTAGCAGACGACAGTCTTTTTTTTTTTTTTTTTTTTTTTTTTTTTCAAAACTGTCTAGACGTATTTTCTTTGCAAAATAAAAGATGTTCTCTGCTACAGTTGAGATTCGCGCTTTAAGGGTTAATAATTTACATAGTGTAACAATGACTTCGCGGCTTTACTTAGGTTTCCCATGATATTGCCTACGTGTTGGTGGGCATAATCAAGATCCGCCTATCCGCTAGAAGACAGATCATATATCTAATGAAAATCTATTTAATTTTCCTTATATTCGAGACATGTTTTTTTTTTTTTTTTTTTGCTAATGTTCTACAACCCACAACATTCGTATGAACCAACCCGGTGCTCTATAAATTTTAGCTCATTACGAAAACACGCCTATTCAAATAAATTTACATCCAAAAACTGGCAAATTTTCAGATAAAAAATTCTAATATTTTTCATATTTCTGCTCAAAACGTAGGTTGTGGGTACTCGTTAGAACCGCCTCGGCGAGGCGGTTCTAACGAGTACCACAATCTATGTTTTTGAGCATAAATAAGAAAAATAATGTGTACCCCTGTAATCCCCAGTTTTACTTTATAAAAGTGGGGTTTAAGGGGGTCAAAATTATATAGGCATGTTTTCGGGATGTGTCCGTGACCTTTAAAGGACCTAGGATGAAAGTCTCCTTGCGACTAATACAGAATAAATTCATATCCTGGTTGCAGCAGGAAGAATAAGACTTACAGGTAATACTTGACCATGTCAGCGTATTTTTAAAATATATTACAATAAAAGTGTCATGTTGTTTTGGAAGGCAGTACGATAAATATATGAAATTTGAGTCAGCATATGAGAAAAGAATACTTATCACATATGCGACCAGCAAAGGTTCATACGATCTTGCGCATAAGTGCAGTCTCGCCAGAGTCTGTCATGTTCGTATACATGTAATAGAGACCTTTGGGAAGCTTCAGGCAAGCAAGCGCAAGTATGTAGTCCAAACAGGGGACTGCGCGTGCGCATTTGAAAAGTCCGAAAACCGGGAAACATGAGGTCCCTTTTAGCTCACCGGAGTCGAAGGCTCACAAGGTGAGCTTATAGTATAGCAAGGCTCTGACGTTCGTCGTCCGTCGTCAGTCGTCATTCGGTAAAATACTGACAACTGGCTGCCAGCGCATTTACCGTAAATTTTATGGTCTCCTGTAGATTATTTACAGGAACAGACAGAGTAGGACAAGGTAGGTAGGATAGGAAAAAATAGATATGTCAGCTACCATCTGACGATCGCTTGGAGTTTCGAATTATATTTATACCTTCAGCTAACTGTTCCTCAAGTGAGCGACTGTTGCCCTCTTAGGCGACTTGTTTCATATGCCTGCTCATTTAGGCTTTGGAAAAGAATCACGTGCAGGGACGTCTTCTATCACCAAACATTTTAACCCTTGTCCTGCTGAACCCGGATATATCCTGTTTTGCAAATAGTGTAGATCCAGATCAGTTGGCTTCTGAAGAAGCCAACTGATCTGGATCTGCACTGTTTGCCATCAAGTATGCAAATTTATAAGAACAATCTGGATCAAGTAACCTGACTGGCTGAAAATTAGAAGTAGGCGTGGATTATTAATTTATTCAGCAGGACAAGGGTTAAGATTAATGGTTAATGTCGTAGAAGATCAAGCAGGGAATATCAGCAATGCAGGCAGAGTAATTGTCCGATTCACAGATGATATTTCCAAATCGCTTGCGCGAGGTATGACATAAAAAGGACTGTCTATTCGACAAAACACATAAGTCTACAAAACGGAAAACCAGAAAAGACAATGATGATAACGTACAACCAAGAGATATCCGAGCTTGATATCAGAGTAATAAGCACCAGACTGAAACAGTAAACAGTCTCAAATACCTAGGTTCCATCGTTTCTGATGACGGCTCCAATCGAGGATTTTGTATAGGATTGCTTAGGCAATTGCAGCATAAGCAAAACTAAAACTGATATAGAATGACAAGAACATCAAACTTCCTTCAAAATTCAAGCTGATTAGCTCCCCGATTTTTGTTTGCTTGTGATGAGGTTTTACGGCCTAATCAATGGAGGTCATGTTGAGCGCGGTCAGTTTATCTAACCACACTTTTATTGGGCAGGCTTAGTTCTCTAAGCGGTTAACAAGTATTGTGCACATTCTTTCGCCAAAAACTGACAACTGCCCTTCTTGAATCAGCGGAAGGGAGAGAATGACCGTGGAAAATAGTTCATGATCAATCTCCGCGAAAGAATGTTGCCAACCCGGCGGGGTCGAACCCGCAACCGCCTGATCACCAGTCGGACGCGCATCCAAATGAGCCACCGAGGCAGGCGCGCTCCCCGGTTACACCAACTTTCTGTACTCTTGTAAGCCTTGGACTTCGACTGCAGAGTTTGAGGAAAAAAGCAGTACTTGGAAATGAGATTCTATCACAAAGTACTGAATATTTGGTATTTAAACCACATCAATGAAGAAGTACGTTGCGAATCCAAAAATGCAGTTTTTTTTTTCCATGACACCCACCTCACCAAACGAAAACGCAGGTATACATGTCATATCTCACGTTCCTCTGGCATGGCAAAATAATTCTGCGAGACACACTTGAAGGGGTCAGATACAGAAGCAGATAGAACCAAACATGGGAAAACAACATCAATGACTGGACCAGTCTTAACTTTGCACGTTGACAAAGGGCAAATCAAAGTGGAGAGAGCGAAATTCAGAGTTGTCAATGGTGCCCCGAAGACAAGCATGGTTAAGGGAAGTGAAAACAAATAAGCCAGCGCATGACAAAACCTACAAAATGGCATGTGCGCCCAGCGAAGACTCAGATCAGCCTGGGCATCCGCCCAGTCGAAGAAAGCGCCCAGAAGAAAGCGTAGGTCCTTAAAGGGGAACCGCAATATAAGTGATAAGTATATCTTGGAGTAAAGTGCTTAAGAAGCCATTTATTTTGATGCAAGAGTTTTCAAAATCGGCCTAGAAATAAGGAAGTTATGGTGGTTTGAAAATATTTAAAATGTCTGTCATGGATGCCGCCATATTGTAGGCTTTGTGACATCACAAAGTCCAACTTAAATATGCAAAACCAAATGTTAAAGAATTTTTAAGAATAATTTTGCTACAGACTTTTTATAATCTTTTAATTCTTGTGACAAGCAATCATTTCCCCCAAAATAAACCAACTTTATGAAAATAACTACCTTTATGAAACGAATTTTAATTTTTATGAAACCTCATTAAATATTCAAAATGGCGGCGCCCATTCCACCAATGTTAAAATAATCAATTGTCTATAACTTACTTAATTTTCCACCGATTTTGATCAAATTTGTGTCAAAATTCATTGTTTGTAAAGTTCTTTACTTTAAAGCCAATATCTTTTAAGGTTGCGTTCCCCTTTAACTGCCCGTTGAGCGCACAGCAAAGAGTCTGATCAGACTGGGCGAATGTCCAGGCTGATCTGAGTTTTATTGTTGGTGTTGTCGTGTGCCGTCTCATATATATATTGTTATATATTAAACATCAAACATTTAGCACATTATTCATTACTTGTCTCAATACACAATTAGAACTATATCAACTGTATCATATTCGTCGAATGGAAAAACATGCCGCCTCGGAAGAGTACATAAACTGAGCCGTGACGTCAGAAAACGTTCCTTCGGCAATGTAAGCAAAGTGAAGATTCAGATCAGCCTGCCCATTCGCACAGTTTGACCATATTCTTCAGTCGGCGCTTTTTGAACAGCCAACAATGCAAAGTTTCTTATTGCGGGCATCGTAAAACTCTAATCAGACCTCGCGGGTGCGCATGTTCATTTGTGTCCTTTTTGGGGAGCACATGTAAAAAGATACGTTTTCTCACGGTGCGGCGCAATTTATGTTAAAATTTCTACTAAAGGTACAATTTCGTTTTCATAAAAACAGCACCGGTTTAATGCTAAAACTAATGAAACCATGAAATCAACATAATATATATATGAGAGTACACAGGCAGAAAAGGCCACAATACATAGTACAACATTTCTAAGGCGTAGAAAGAGAAAGAAAAAAAAGATTATAAAAATGCAATGAAAACCAAAAACAACATTACTGCAATATCGGTCCTACAAAAAGGGAGCTACAATAGAGGAATCGCCGTGGAACGATCAGTAGATAAATTATTGAGGAAAACTTGGCGCCTCACCTGAATGAATGCAGCTTTATATTTGCATTAATTTGACATAAATCTTGCCGGTTTAAGTCTCCTTGCGCGTTGGTAAATTTTACAACTGAGGAGAGTTACATGAATTAGTGAGAGACAGAAGTTTTAATTTTACGGTAGACGCTTAACCATAGAAAGCAAAATTGCAAGATTGGTTCTTAGATAACCATCATACATGTGCAAGCAGCAAACTTTGCAAACTCGTAATAGCCTTGACTCCAAAACCCGATTAACCATCGTGCTAAAATTCAATGACGGTCAGGACCCAGTTGTTCAAAACTAACGACATCGTTAGTTAACAATTCGTTAAAATTTACATCGAGTTATATGCAAATATGCTGAAATTTTTTGCTGAAAAAATGTGAGTAGCTGCAAAAGCTACTCACATTTTTTCAGCAAAAAATATCAGAATATTGTATATTGAATCTGCTAAAACAGTTAACGAAATGACCCTTAACGAGCTCGTTAAGCCAAAAACGTTATGAACAACTGGGCCCTGAATTTTGTGGTCTCGCTATACCGCTAGACCACGAAATTCAGACAATCATTTAATTTTATTACCGCGAGACCACGAAATTTAGACAATCATTGAATTATGCTGCTGTGGGGTGGAGGGTGGGGGCGGGGGGCAGAGGTTCTTGCTTTACTTGAAGCAAGATCAGGGTTTGACCTCTCTCTCTCTCTCTATCTCTCTCTCTCTCTCTCTCTCTCTCTCTCTATGCGTATGTGAGACGGCTGGACATGAATGAGATACTGGTGACAGTGCCGTTAAACCTTAACTCAAACAAACGAAATTCAGACAAATGTGACGGTTTTAAAGGTTTGACGTTGATGACGATGGTACTGTTTTCTAATCAGCATAAGCTTTAATATAACCCTTCAATTTCTACAGTATTCGTTAAAAGAAAAAGTATATAATTTGAATAACGTACACAGTAGAGGAGGTGTTTTTCGTGTTGAAACTGCCAAAATGGTGTTGAAGATTTAAAAGGATATCAAACTTGCATTTTTAACACCAGTATGGTGTATTAACCCATTAAAATCGGGAGACCCGTAAAAGGGTAATTGGCAAACAATGCAGACCCAGATCAGACGCCGCAGATCGCGGCGTCTGATCAGGGTCTCCACTGTTTGCAAATAGTTTAGCAATTTTTTTTCTAGGAATATGTAAATTTCATAGCCGGATATACCTAAAATTGAAATGAACGCTTCATATATAGTGTGGGAGAGTCTAATCAGTCCACAATGGGTTAAACCTGTTTCTAAATCCATCTGTCCCAGAACGTTTTAATCACCCCTCGTGCATGTTATGACAAATATAATAAGCGACATTTGAATGAAGAAGACACTTTGTACGCCGAACCATACAGCCTATTGAACAAAGCTATTCGTAGAAAATAAACTGGGACAACTGGGACAATAGTACTTCATTAGCTTTAGATGTCAATAGAAAATGTTATCACAACACATTATTATAACAAGCAAATATGAATCCATTAATGAGGTAGCATCGGATGACAAAAGCGGAACCACTAGAGCTACAGCATGATAGATACTTTATTAATGCAATTTAAGCTTATAAGGCCCATGCGCATATATACATAAAACATAATACAAGAATATGCAGGATAACTGCTACAAAATGCATACATCAATATAATAATAGAAACAAAATTGATAGTACATTTATCACCATTAGTTTAAGATTTTTTGCGTTACTTCTTGCACTATTTTGTTTCGCCTTTTCACCGATGTCTTGCGAACGTAATTTCCACGGACTATGCTCGTTCTAGGGCAGGGCAGTACACATCTCGTGACGGCAGCAATTCTGTGGCCCTGGTACGAGCATATTGAAAGTTGCGTAGCCGTGCCTTAACAGCGAGTGAATTGCCTTGTTAATACACGGCGGCTTTTCGTCGGTTAATGCACGGCTGTTTATAACGTGCGACACTGCTTTTTTATCCAACGTCATTACAACATCGCTGCCACATCACGACGCTGTAACGACGTTGTTGAGACATTGTGTGTTTGCTGGGTACATGGTGCCTGGAAGTTGGACCAGGCACATTCAAGAATGACACTGTGTTACCTTTATTTATTGTAGTATGGTATGAAAATATTAGCGTGTATCATTCGCGTGTTTGCATTTCTTTCTTTCTTTTTTTCTTTCTTTTTTCTTTCTTTCTTTCTGTGATTCTACACATTGCATTAAGTTAGTGTATTCGGATTGAATTTGGCTTGTCTTTTGTTTATATGTGTTTACAATTATTTTCATTTTTTTTTCTTTTGTGTGAATTTATTTGTTCTCTTGTCATTGTATGTGTTGACTTGTATTTGTATTTTGTATGCTCTCCTGTACTGGAGGAAATAAAGAATCTATCTACCTATCATTAATGAGGTAGTGTCAGATGACAAAGGTGGAACCAAAAGAGCCACAGCATGGTAGATACTTTATTCATCATGAAAACACGCCCATATAATTTTGACCCCTTAAATCCCACTTTTATATAGTTAAACTGAGGTTTACAGGGGTGTACATTATTTTTCTCATTTTGGCAAAAAACATAGATTGTGGGTACTGGTTAGAACCGCCTCGCCGGGCGGTTCTAACGTGTACCCACAATCTATGTTTTGAGCAGAACTATGAAAAATATCAGAATTTTTTTATCTGAATATTTTCTTTTTTTTTTTTTTTTCTTTTTGTTTTAATATTTTCAGTATATTTGAATAGGCGTGTTTTCGTAATAAATGCAATTTAAGCTTATAAGGCCCATGCGCATATACACATAAAACATAATACAATAATATGCAGGATGCATACATCATTATAATAATAGAAACAACATTAGTAGTTCTCTTATCACTATTAGTGTGCTTATGACAAGAGAGGTGCAGCCTCTTTTTCACGTGAGAAAACATACTTTCTGACATGTGTGCCCAACAAACACTCAAATTAGACTGCGCAGCGTGCAGGCTGATCACAGATTTCACTGTCCACATGAAGAAGCTTTGCATCCTAGGTTATCCAAAAATGCGCCCACAGAAGATTCTGATCAGACTGCGCGAATGTGCAGTCTGATCTGAATCGTCGTTGGGCGCATATCGTTCGAAGGTACTTTTTCTGACGTTGCGACACTATTCGTGGTTTACACGCAAACCGCAAAGAGTTTTCGATGATTGCTGTTTGGTGTAGTAGCTTTATATCTCATATCCAGTCTCATCTATTCTCTTTCGGTGCCTTCTTTCGATGCCATTCCGTGATTGTTGACCTCTCTCTCTCTCTCTCTCTCTCTCTCTCTCTCTGTGTGTGTGTGTGTGTGTGTGTGTGTGTGTGTGTGTGTGTCGAGCTTTTTACGATTAAATATTTAAGATTGCTGCACTTTTTGATAAACCCTACAATGTAGTTCTTCTGTTTCTGGCTACCAATAACAAGGTCTCTCCACTGTAGAAACTCCCTGCTATAATATTCCTATGATTGAATCTAGCACAGCATGTTGCTCTTATTATTATGATATGTATTTTACGGTTCACTAGACATTGTAATTTTATGACAGCTCTACAAAACAATTCTGACATACATGTAGTTGTTTCCTTTGGTACTGTATCCATTCCCCTTAAAAGGATTGAAACATAAATATATTATCCTCATAAAAGAGCAACCATGATTATTTTACGGTTTCATCTTAAAACAGTATTTCTAACATACCGTATTCGACCTAATTACCGCACTGTGCGCTTACGTTTTCAACACTACTGAGAAAACTCGTGGAAAATATGTACCTGCCTATACTAAGGGTATAAAAAAAATCAGCGAAGAACAAATGATGCTTAGGCGATGTTTTCGTGTTGTTTTTTTTTTTTTTTTTTTTTTTTTTTTTTTTTTGTTTTGTTTTTTGCTTTTTTTCTCATTTTCTTTATAAAAGCAAGACAAGTCGACAAGTCGAGGCAATTCAAATAGGTACCCAAAACATATACTTTTATAAACAAGTAGACAGAAAGTACACTGGTTGTAACCTAAATTGCTTGACTGTGCGCTTATAGGGTTATGTGCAGTAATTAGGTCGAATACGGTATATCCAAGAAAACTTGAATACGTACAGCCACATGTCTAATTCTAAGCTTCTGTGATTCACATTTACAAGCACTTTTTAGACTGTCAATAATGCAGGTTACTTATACCCCGGCAAAAGAATTATATAAAAGTACAAGTATATAGTGTTTTTGTCTTCCGTACCAATGTTTGTGCATGTGCTTGTGTATGTATTTGTGTGTGTATGTGTGTAAACTTTTTTTTCCATTAAAGATTTCTCCGGAACTAGTAGCCCTAGGATTTTGAAATTTGGTACATACATTTGGTATGTTGTGTTGTGCAAGAGAGAATCAGGCCTGTTGATTGATTGGTGCCGGCCAGGGGTATACTTGTCACCCACTTGTCACTTTGTCTAGCTGCTGATAAATCTTAATTCATAAATTTGATACAAAGGATATATGTGATGTTGATAATTGCTAGCAAACTCAGTTGGCTTTTGTCCAGTGAAGCCAATAGGCTGTGTATTGGTCGTGTGGTTTCCGTATAAAAAAAAACTTTTACTTCTTCTTAAAATATTTCTCGATTATAGATGACTTGATTTTTCACACGTTTTTCAATAGAGAGAAGGTTAATTACACAGATACATTACGAGCTGTCCTCTTTTAAATAGATTTGATACACGTAACAGCTGTGACAATTGTAACTTTATTCATATTATGTCTGCATGACAAATTACTTCAATTAGTAACTCTTTACCTGCATCACTCTCTGTTACTTTTGTGCCGTTAACCCTTGTCCTGCTGAACCTGGATATATCCTGCATTTGCAAACAGTGTAGATCCAGATCAGTTGGCTTCTCAAGAAGCCAACTGATCTGGATCTGCACTGTTTGCCTGTGAATTTATTGCAATAATCTGGATCAAGTAATCTGACTGGCTAAAAAAATGAAGTGAGCATGGCATCTTTATTCAGCAGGACAAGGGTTAATGTTACTAATGTGACTAGATGCTTCGATAGAACGAATAAGTCTATTTAGAAATCAATTTAGAGTGTTGACAATAAAATTTAGAAAAATGTTTTTCGAAGTTTATGATACTGATAGCGTTGTTTTTTTAAGTTTAGCTTTTATACGTTTATTACGGTCGTTAAAGTCACTTACGTGACTAGACAGACGCTCTGGTAAAACGAAAAACTGGCACAGACATATATATATATATATATATATATATATATATATATATATATATATATATATATATATATATATATATATATATATATATATATATATATATATATATATATATATATATATATATATCACGACCTCTTTATAACACTATTGTTGGGGTCCATCGTTATAGCCAAAATTGTGTAATAACGAACCGTGTTATAAAGAGGTTGTAGTATAGCTGGTTAAGTAACAGTTTGGCCGTATGTAGAATTTATGGAATGTGCAACGCGAGAAAAGGACTCCTATGCCATATGCGTCCATTTAAGGAATCAGTGGATATTGTAAATAGTTCGACTCAAAGAAAGCACTAATCAGTCGGTGCGGATGCTGTGTTCTTTCGCTGTTCGCATATGGCATAAGGGCCATTTTCTGGAGTTGAGCATCATTGGACGGAACTTCATAGTTATATGTGTATATGTGTGTATATGTGTATGTATATGTATATATATATATATATATATATATATATATATATATATATGTATGTATATGTATCGTTTTTTTATCTAAGAGGACCATATGGTAGATAAGTATCTGTATGCTTAATATGTTATCCTCTTTAAATAAAGACATTATTATTATTATTATTATTATTATTATTATTATGAAGATAGTCATTTGATGTCAAAACCAACAGTAAGAAGGATGTTTTCTGCTGATGTTGTTGTTGTGTTGTTGTTAATACCAGCGGCCATTTTGGACTCTTTTTTCAAATTCTTTTAAATAAACTTCCGCTCCACAACCGTCAGAAAGCTCCAAATGCAGTTTGATACAAAATAGTCCAACTTTTCCATAGATATCGTCTGAACATGTCTATGGACGGGAAATGATCACAATGAGTTTAAAAACAAAACAAAGCACTGGTTAAAAATAGAAAAGAGAAGCAAAATGAACACAAGCACTTACATTCGATAATTTACTCATTTTAGTCTTAGAGACCCTCAAAAAAGGTAACTGGCAAACAGTGCAGACCCAGATCAGACGTCGCAAACGCGGCGTCTGATCAGCGTCCACACTGTTTGCATTTACTACAGGATTTTTTTTTTATATAAAACATACTTAATAATTAAAACTAACCAGACACCCTGCTTTTGGAAATAGACTGGTCCAAAGAGTCATGGTAGAAGAGTCCTCTCGAAGTAAACGGGTTAACATGTAAGTACTTACCCGTAATTGTTAAGATCCATTCAGTTGTTTACTGTTTCAACTTAAACGTTCTCACATAGGCAGGCAGTGGACGACGATACCGTTTTGAATTTTTACCAGTCTCTGTTGACAAACTAATGATATATTTTCTTCATTTTTTCCTAGACAATATGCTATCAAATGTTCATGCAAACTGTATCCTAAAAAGACAACTTGCATGAAATGTCAAACCCTATTAAGAACTGGCATTTCTTTAATATATATCAGATATCTTATTCAAATCGTCTGTTCATTATTTTCCTTGAAAGATCATATGAAAAAGGCTTTATTTTTTTCCTCCAAAATACTGACTGTCCATACGAAATATTTCTTTTTTCTTTACGTCCACTGAAATTAAGCTTGGATGAAACTTTGTCTATTTCTGGGAAAATTAAAGAACTAAGAAACCGTTTGTCATTTGTCTTCTGCTGCTATGCGCACAATATGTCGACACGTGATTACGTAAAATATTTATATACACCTTTAACCTTTACCACTCTGTGCAAATTCAGCAGATGGTAAATCGATGATATTTTTCTTATTTTTCCGCATTAAATAGATTTGACGTTTCATGAAATGTCAAATCCTGTTTTACGGGGGAAAAAAAACAGGAAAAAAAAACAGAAAAAAAAAAAAAAAACAGAAAAAAAATATCAGTTTGTCGTCTGCTGAATACGCCCAGAGATGGTAAAAGTTTAACGATAAAATCCGACACCGTTGAAAAAAATGACACTGTTAAAGGTTGACTGAGACATAAAAAAAAAAATGGATGACCGAAACTATATCTTTCATACTGGTAGATAACAGGATATTTCATCTTCAGACAGAAGAAATTTACAGATGAACAGGTTTTCATCATTATTGGTCGATCAAAATGATAGAAATATCCCCCAGCAGCTCTTCATGACACTTTGTTAACTTTTTGTTTCTTCTTCTTGAGAATAAGTCTTGACAATTATGTAAAACGTCTACTTGGCAGACGACTCACATGCAATGTCAAGATTTTTCTTTCAAGAAAAAAATAGGTAAAAGTGTCGTCTGCTGCAGTTATGATTGGCGCTTTAAGGGTTATATGTAACTGTAATATCCGAACAAGCAACGGACAGACAGACCTTAGCAAATAGCGTAGGTCCAGATTAGACGAGTTTTTAGGCGTGTAATCAGGGTCTATACTGTTTGCTACACATCCAGCAGTTTTTCACAAAGCAATAGGAAGTTAACTGGATTTGTTCTAATTTAAGGACAAGTAAAATAAGAAGTTAAGATGTCCGAATGCTTTAACTCTTTCACTACCACAAGCAATAATAATAGGCTTTTGCAAACAGGGTAGATCCAGATGAGACGGCTCATTATGAGCCGCCTCATCTGGATCTACCCTGTTTGACATTCAGTCTTTTAACTTTACATATAAACTTCTTCACAGGCAATAGTTTGTTTAAAAAAAAGCAGACAACACATGTCGTCTGAAATTTGGCGCCGAAAGAGTTAACAGGGTAAGTAAGGTAACGCCAGTGTCTGAATACCTGTGGTTCAGGTATAAGATCTGTGCATACCCATAGTAGCCTGCACGTCAGGACAATCGCATTTCTCCTGATCCATTTGAACCGGTGAACAGCATTTCCTACAAGATTGCTTGTGCGCCTAGCGATCTGCCTGCTCATCCACACATTCCAAGCAGAACCCCTGCCGTCCTGTTAAAGAAAGCTTGGATATTTGGCTACCCACCATTACAAAAACGCACCTATTCAAATAAATAGAAAATTTCACCTCCAAAAACTGAAAATTTTCAGATAAAAGAACCTCTGACATTTTTTCATATTTCTGTTCAAAACATGGAATGTTGGTACTCGTTAGCGAGGCGGTTCTAACGAGTACCAACAATCTATGTTTTGAGAATAAATAAGACAAAATAATGTATACCCCTGTAAACCCCAGTTTTACTATATAAACGTGGGGTTTAATGGGGTCAAAATTATATAGACACGTTTTCGTGATAACAGAGCGCTAAGCAATTACTGATCATGATCTGAGTTATTGCTTTTGCGGACATGCGTTCTTGTAGGAAATCTGTGCCCCGGATCATTACTTTTTAACTATACGGGTTTTAGAAAACCAGCTGCACATGTTCTGACAAGGCTACGCATGCGCAGTCTGATCCGGACATGACCTGGCGCATATGGACTAGCATATTTACCCTAAATTATCGGACACTCAAGTCTGAGCAAATAATGTAGACCCAGATCAAATTGCTCCTAAAGGTTCTGTTTTTCGATTATCTAGGCGCTAACTGATAATTTATATTATCCAATACCCTGCTGGATAATGCTACATAATGCAACAGAAACATGATTAAAACTATTCTAAACTGCGTCATCAGAAAATGGTCTTTGAAGCATATGTGAAGAGAGAACATCGGTACGCAGACTGATCGTGTACATTTCCACAGTCAGATCCGAATTTTTGTTTCTCAACTGATTTTATGGTACCCAGTGTACAGTTATTCTGTACATAGAAGATGCATGCAAAAGCTGACCAGGTACATGTACAATACTGTGGGTTTGCTCTGAGTACTCATTTTCACAATGTGCGGTCCATCCGACTTGCTATCTGCAATTCATCTCCGGTTTTCACTTTAAAAAAAAAAAAGAAAATATGTTTGCAGTCAATGAAGCTGTAATGGCATTTATATTTGTAGAAAATCCAAATTTATCCTATTATGTAAATGAGATGCCGTCAGTGAACATCAATGGACTGGAATCACTTGGTAATGGTTCTGCAAAGTAAATAAGTGAACTCAGGAACTATTACAATCAGATCCACATCAAGTTCTCAACATCAAAGGGAAAGACAGACAAATACAATTAAACAATCAAGAAAAGAACAAATGGCAAACAGGGATGGCAATCCTTTCCCAAAATGGTGGCAACACTGTTATCCAAACTTAAATGAATATATCTTTAACTTACATACATGTAATTGTATGAATTGAAACGAGTTTCGTATAATGGGAGGCAGCTTTTGCGACTTTGCCTGATCGCTTTCTTGCATGTCATGACCCGTCTGAAAAAAAACGACATACACACACGCACGCACACACACACAGACTGCGGATGTCTGTAGCCAAAATAAACACACACACACACACACACACACACACACACACACACACACACACACACACACACACACACACATACGCGCGCGCTGCCTGAAAGCTGTTATATGCTCAAGTCTTCGCCAAATCGCGCCTATTATTATAAACTATTTGCCCTGTTTACATCAAGTTTTTTTACTCAGTATCCAGTGACGTAACTATAGTCCTGCCAGATTTAATGTGCCTGATCTGTACATATCTGATTTTGTCTTTGTTTATTGGCACTAAAGTTCAAAAGTTGAAAGCACACTGTTGAGGTGCAGATGTTGGCAAACACTGCGCATTTCCATCCGAACAATTCAAACACAGCAGCCGCGGACATCAGGCGTGCAGGAGCTGTACGTTTCACAATCATTCCTTAGAGTTAAGGCGAACCCTAACTTAAGGTCCTAAATTTGAACATATGAAATTGGGCATTTAAAGTCAACTAAATGAATAGTTTTGTCTTCGTGTAGTAGACCATATCGCGTAATGTGTTTTTGTATATAATTTGCGCTGAAAAGTGACAGCCGATTTGCGCCAATCTCTCAACAGAATTAATTCTTGCATATCATGACCCGTCTGAAAAAAAACGACACACACACGCACGCACACACACACAGACAGCAGATATCTGTAGCCAAAATAAACACACACACACACACACATACGCGCGCGCGCTGCCTGAAAGCTGTTATATGCTCAAGTCTTCGCCAAATCGCGCCTTCTATCATAAACTATTTGCCCTGTTTACATCAAGTTTTTTTACTCAGTATCCAGTGACGTAACTATAGTCCTGCCAGATTTAATGTGCCTGATCTGTACATATCTGAATTTGTCTTTGTTTATTGGCACTAAAGTCCAAAAGTTGAAAGCACACTGTTGAGGTGCAGATGTTGTCAAACACTGCGCATTTCCATCCGAACAAATCAAACACAGCAGCCGCGGACATCAGGCGTGCAGGAGCTGTACGTTTCACAATCATTCCTTAGAGTTAAGGCGAACCCTAACTTAAGGTCCTAAATTTGAAAATTGGGCATTTAAAGTCAACTAAATGAATAGTTTTGTCTTCGTGTAGTAGACCATATCGCGTAATGTGTTTTTGTATATAATTTGCGCTGAAAAGTGACAGCCGATTTGCGCCAATCTCTCAACAGAATTAATACCATTGTTACCTGATTACGAGTATTGATGCAAACTACCCTGTATGTTATTGAGCTTTTTCTGGTTAAAGAAATAGCTATTTTTGTCAACCCGGGTACATAGACATGAAATTATAAGCTTAAACTAAATAGACTAGTATGTGATAGAAGGGGTTGAACTGTTGTATATTTCAGCAATGTTTTAATGTAAATACGGCACAAGAATTTAACAAAAACATGCCTATATACTTTTGAACCCCTTAACCCCTAATTTTTTATACAGTAAAACTGGGATTTACAAGGGTATACATTATTTTTCTTATTTCTGCTCAAAAACATCTATGTTTTTGGCAGAAATATGAAAAATATAAGGTTTTATATCTGGTTTTTTTTTTTTTTTTTTTTTTTTTTTTTTTCAATTTTTGGTGGTGAAATTTTCTATATATTTGAACAGGTGTGTTTTCGTAATGTTTGCCTTGTATATTTGTAACTAGGTGCTATGTTTTAATAAATGTTACAGATTTTACATCCTCCCTCATGAGGTTGCATAGGCTGATCCGTAACTTCACGTCTCACATATCTGTTTTCGGCATTTGTTTTCATCTTGTAGGTTTTGTCACTAATGCATATGAGGTATGTGAGTGTGTATATGTCATACATACGAATACGTAACAGATTGTTACATACATAACCTATGTGTTAGGTATGCATACAACTGCAGGATATATAACACATGACAATATTAATGTGTTACGTTTGCGACAACTGTAACACATATGTAACTTGTGGACAATTTTGTGTGGAGATTTTGTATGATATATACGACCCATAACATATGTAACACCTGATCATTACATGAAGTGAAGGTCACTATATCGGGAACGATTACTGTAACCGATTTGTTTCCTTGAATGCATGTTTGTATTTGACATACGGCCCTACTTTCAAAACCAACGTTTTGGAATTTATATATGTAGCACAAACCTTTTTGATGTTAAATGTAATATGTAACGTGTATTATTATAAAAAGCCTCTAGGTGTTCAGGTTTGTTAGATATATATTATACATTGGTAGATATATATTAAGCATTGTTAGATATATATTAACCATGTACGGGTATGCAAAGATATTGCTACCGTTTGGATGCATGATTTCCCAGGCAGCTATAACGTCGTCATTATGGAAAATTGTCATATTGTTCGCCATATGCATCGTATATATCCTGAGTATTGTGATAGACTGGTCTGAGCAAACAGTGCAAAGCCAGAGCAGACGCCGCATTTTGGGGCATCTGATCTAGGTCTACACTGTTTTCCACACGGGGTCCAGCAGTTTAAGATACATTAACATGCAGTAAAATATACTCATTCAATTTAACTCTTTCACTGCCACAGGCGATAATAATAGGCTTTAGCAAACAGCGCAGATCCAGATGAGACGGCTCAATCCGTCTCATCTGGATTTATGCTGTTTGACATTCAGTCTTTCAACTTTACATATAAATGTATTTCCAAACGATAGTTTGTTAAAATAAAAAAAGCAGACGACAAATGTCGTCTGTAATTTGGCGCCGAAAGAGTTAAAGGACAAGTATGGTAAGGAGTCTACGTGTCCATACGGTAATCCGTGCACAACTGCAAAGGAATTAGCTTTACCATTCTATGGGCAAATTTAGCAGACGATAAATTGATGATATTCTTTTTTCTTTTTCTTTTTTTCTTTTTTTTTTTTTTTCCTTTTTTTTCCATATTTTTCTCTAAACATAGGATATGATATTTCATGCAAATTGTCTCCTAAGGAGAAAACTTACATGAAATGTTAAAGCCTATTTTCTGGGAACGGCTATTTCAAATGTCCTTTGCAGAAATTTTAGCCGGCATGCTAAACGTTAATGGAAGAACTGTTATATGCATACAAATCACAAAGGCAGACTATGTATGGAAAGCCATTATTCAATGCCAATGTTGCATATTATTTTCTAAGTTGCATTTTGCTAAGTGCAATTTATGAAATGCTAAATGCTGAAGAGGTGGATACGAACCATGCAACTAATCAACTGAATGACTTCAGCGGCTTATTCCATTCGCAAAGCCCCATATTCTTTACGAACTCTGGGCTGCATTCAGAAGTGCAAGTTACACGCGATTAGTTTTTGCTCCGGACCTCTGCTCCTGTTGGCGCCCGTCATTAGGCACAGGGATCCAGGGCAAAACACTAACACTGGGCTTTTTACAGAATAGAACAGAATAGAACAGAATGTTTAAAAGGAAAACCAACAGTTATAAGTGTCATCCACCCATTGATAAGATACCAATTCTGACATATTATACCACACGGTAATCAGTAGTAGTAGTGATGGTGGAAATAGTTGTAGGAGTAGTAGTAGTAGTGGTGGACTCTAATGAAGCGTGAAGCCATTTCAGCAAGTTTCTGCTTTACTACTTAATCACTGTCCTTGTCAAAATTTTGCCAAAAATCGCTGAAAACCGAAATACGAAACTGTGCACAAAAGTCCACGTTAACGGGTGTAACGAAACGTTCTTAAAACGTTTTCAAGACGTTACGTTTCAATGAACTCTTGCTCCATAAGACAATAGTACATCTATTTACAATATAACTCCTATCAAATGGGGAGTTTTGACATTTTTTTCTTGTTTAATGCAGTCAATATCTACGATACGCACCAGTCATAAGAAACCTTTACACGTTACCATATCTGACCTAAATTTTGAACAAGTTCGTTTTACTACATGTTGACGTGTCTGAGAACTGTTGGTCGGAATCCTGATCCAACGCCGCGTCTTCGTCTACACTTTTTGTGCAGGACTGTCCGTACACTTATGATTAATACGGAACTCCATTTTTCCGGATCATATAGAAACTTGGGGAGGGTGAGCGGTCCGGAGTCTAGGCGTATAAATGCATGCTTTTGTAGTAAGATCTACCGTACTGTTTGGACACGAAGTGATGATTAATTTCTTCATCTTTTTAGGGGCTATATATTACTATAAAAGAAAGACGTGGCTTGTTCGTCCAATGGTGAAAACCCCACTAACATATTCAAAATACTTACAGCGTTATTATAATTTTAGATGTTAGCTCATTTGCATCTCATTAATGTTTATGAGGAACCGATCACTTCATTGATCATACGAGTAATGAATAATTTTCAAAACGATTGAAAAGCTTTAACATATTCATGGAATATATGCAAAGAGAAACATATCTCCTCAATATTTATATGCAGGGCTGTAGTCCTTATACATTTTCATAAGCCTTCAAATGATTCATTACGTATAATTTAGACCCCCTCAAACCCCACTTTTATATAGTAAAACTGGGGTTTACAGGGGTATACATTATTTTTCTTATTTCTGCTCAAAAACATAGATTGTGGGTACTCGTTAGAACCGCCTCGCTGAGGCGGTTCTAACGAGTACCCACAATCTATGTTTTGAGCGGAAATATGAAAAATATCACAATTTTTATCTGAAAATTTTCATTTTTTTGGTGGTAAAATTTTCAGTATATTTGAATAGGCGTGTTTTCGTAATGTTAAATGTAACTTTAAAAAAAATACATTCAAGTAAAACTTAATCTAAATTACAATTTCTGGAGTTGTTTTATTGAAATTTTATACACTAATATTTTGGAATGTAATTTTCAATCATTTGTTTATTTTCGGTTAAACTTTTTATCCAATATAGTGATCTGTATCTTGCATTTTTATATTTAAAAAGAAAACGTTTTTTTTTTTTTTAATTTAATTTAATCCGATCAGTATTCATCATTTAAAAAAATCTAGTATGAAATACAAAGTCTAAATAAATAGTCACTAATAATAGAATATTTACTATTTTTATCAAAATCAGCGGTCTGTAATACAATATGGGGATTTAGATAAAATTTATAATTCAAGGTAAACTTAAGAACCAATGACGTCATAGATTAGTGCATGATTATTATTGTACGATAGCTTTCTTTTTACTAAAGTTAAAATACTATAACTCTGAACCAGTAGTAATTTTAATGCGGTTTTCAACATTATTGCCGTTACAAAAATATTTTTGATTTGAAATATTCTGAAATTAAGGGGTGCGTCACCTTTAATGCTTAACATGCTGTTAACTTGAAGAAAAAAAAAAACAAAAAAACGCAAGTATACTGGCGTTTTTTGTTTGTTTTTTTTTTAAATTCAGCGGACCACCTGTATATAAAACGTAACTGACCTATACGATGGATACTTAACCCTTACAGTAACACTACGCTGCCGGTATTCTCTTATTACTTGTTTTATAGAGATCGCATTTGAACCTCACCAAGCGAAAATGTGCAATCGGTGATGATCGAACAGGGAAGGCCCAGAGCAGATGCGCAGACCGATCAGGGTCTTTACTGTCCTCTAATAGAATCACTCATTACGAAAACACGCCTATTCAAATATACTGAAAATTTTACCACCAAAAAATGAAAAATTTCAGATAAAAAATTATGATATTTTTCATATTTCTGCTCAAAACATAGATTGTGGGTACTTGTTAGAAACGCCTCAATTAGGCGGTTCTAACGAGTACCCACAATCTATGTCTTTGAGCAGAAATAAGAAAAATAATGTGTACCCCTGTAAACCCCAGTTTTACTATATAAAAGTGGGGTTTAAGTGGTCAAAATTATATAAGCATGTTTTCGTGATGTGGATACTACAGACTGTAGAATGGAGAGCAATGGCCCGGATGATATTTTGCACAAGCGCAGGATGATCTGAATCTTCATATTTTGTACATGTTCGAAGGCACTTTTTTGCTTGACGCGGCCCATTTCATAAAGGCTATAGTAATGTAAAGCTTTATAACTTGAGCCTCTGTATCTTGAAAAGAAGCTGAATGACTACGCAGGTATGATTAGGAAACACACTTTCATTTTTACTCAACATTATTTCTAAAGGGCTCGATCATCTCGAGCGTTCGGCATACTATCTTGAAACCCTTAAACTGCCAATCGCAACAATTGTCGACTGCTTTGTCATCTGCTTGTGATTTTAAAAGTCAGTTTTGCAACAGTGTGGACTCAGATCAGGAGCAGTCTGATCAGGGTCCACACTGTTTGCCTGTATGCAAAAATAGGTTTGAAATTTTTGCAAGAATATTCAGCAGACGACATAAACAGACATTTTCAGATGCAGGTTTTCTTGGCATTTTAAGGGTTAAACGCGCAACATATTATCGCCAGCGTTCTACGTAATATCTCGGGTGCTCTCTATATATAGCTCGATATAGTCTCTCAAGCGAACAAAATAGTATCTTTTCTTTTATAGTACTGAATGAAGTGCATATTACGTAATTACATCCGCGACCCATGACACCGCTAACACCAAATGAAGTTGAATGTCACAAAAACGGCACTTGAATAAACAAACGAAAAGGAACTGCCTCGGAACAGTCAATAGCACATCTGTTGGGGCTTCCTTGTCCTGCTGAACCCGGATATACTCTGCCTTTGCGAACAGTGTAGATCCAGATCAGTTGGCTTCTGAAGAAGCCAACTGATCTGGATCTGCACTATTTACCATTCAGTATTTGAATTTATATCAACAAACTGGATCAAGTTATCTGATTGGCTTAAAATTGGGAATTGGCGTGGCATCTTAATCTATTCAGCAGGGCAAGGGTTAAACAATTTACGTCGAATGGACTCTTCTACCACAACTTTCTGGATTGCTCTTTTTCCAATAGCATGCTGTCTGGTTAGTTTTTATTATCAGTTTTTTTAGAAATTCATTTATTTAATGCAGTGTAGACCCTGGTCAGACGCCGCATTTCGCTGTATCTGATCTGGGCCTGCAATGTTTGCAATTTACCCTTTTCGGGGGGTCTCCAGACTAGGAGTTAAAAAACTGTTTTTTTTTTTTTTTTTTTTTTTTTATAAGTGCCAAACCTTGTACTTAAGTGTGATAAAGTTTCAGCAACACATAACTGTCCAGTCCTTGAGGTTCCACTCATCATTGGATCAGCATATAAATCATCACGATAACATGCCTATATAATTTTGACCCCCTTAAACCCAACTTTCATATGGCAAAACTGGGGTTTACAGGGGTTCTAACGAGTACCCACAATCTATGTTTTGAGCACTAAAATGAAAAAAATATCAGAACTTTTTATCTGAAAATTTTCATTTTTTGGTGATAAACTTTTCAGATTTGACTAGGCCTGTTTTTGTAATGAAACTTTTCAGCACTATCATGAAACAACAATGAGGACTGAATTATTCCAGTATGTCAGCAACATTTCTGCCTAATAGCTTCTGATTCATTGATTTCAAAGTTCTTTAAAAAATATGGGTGCACATATGGATGCATGGGTGTATAACAGACAAGAAGTGATCATAATAGCTTTTCACGAGTTCCAGGTGAGCTAAAAATATACCACAATTTATTTGTTATATTTATGTGGTAAAGATAATTGGAATGAGGATATCTGCTTGTATAAACATTACCTGTCTTAGATTATATTATCCAAGAGCATGATACTCATGGTAGAAAATCTGACCAATCTCTTTTTCATAGTTTCTGTTATAATGATAACACACGCTTGAAGCGTTATCACGAGAGTTCCGCTCTGGGGTCCCCTGGGAGGACATCTATGCCGATGACCTTGTCATCATCGTTGAATCGCTCGAGGAATGTGCCAGAATGCTCTTGACTTGGTAAGAAGCAATGGAAAAGAAAGGACTGAGAGTAAATGCAGGAAAGACGAAGATCATAATCTGTAGTACGGGCCTGGATCTCTTGCAGAGTTCAGGCGAGTTTCCATGTGCCGTCTGTTGCACTGGAGTGGGCAGCAATAGCATCTTTTGCAACGGCTGCAAGCACTGGATGCACAAGAAATGCAGTGTGCTCAAGCGCTTGACAAAGGACCCTGACTTCAGATGTACACGGTGCCAGGGAACTGCCCGCCCCTTGGACGGCAGACCACAGAAGGAAGTCCAGGCCGGACCTGACAAGCTGGAGGTGGTAGCTTCCTTTTTCTATCTAGGAGACATGCTCTCAGCAGCAGATGGCTGTGAACTTTCAACCACAACACGCGTGAAAACCGCCTGGAAGAAGTTCAAGCAGCTGCCACCAGTTCTCTCTTCACGCCACCACCCTTTCAAGACACGTGGCCGTGTGTACAATTCTTGTGTGTGGAGCGCAATGCTCCATGCTAGTGAGACTTGGCCATTGACAAAGCCAAACCTCCAACGTCTGCAGCGGAATGACAGTGCAATGATCAGACAGATCTGCAATGTCAGGTCGCAAGACATTGTCACCACCAGGTCCAACGAGCTACTTGCGCGGCTTGGCATTGAGAATTTGGACCTCATTCTGAAGGAGAGAAGGCTCCGCTGGTATGGACATGTGGAACGCCCCAATGGTGCAGTCAAGACAGCCTTCCACATACAGGTTGAGGGAAAGCGTGGGCCTAGGAGGCCCAAGATGACATGGAAGCAGCTGACAGGGAGGTATTGCAGAGAGTGGAAACTCTCGGCTATCAACCCTCATGACAGACATACCTGGAGATCTGGTGCGAGATCTGCCATGCGTGCAGCAAGCCAGCAATCTGGAAGGTGGCACACTGATGTGGATGTTGCCCCTGTACTTGCACGTTAATCAAAAATCCGATTAGGATGATACAATGATTATGACACAGCATAAATGAAAAAAAAAAAAAAAAAAAAAAAATACAGTCGAACTTAATGGCTCAAACATCTTTGGGACCATGGAAATTTGCTCTACGAGTAGTTTGAGCCACTGCGGGTTAATCGTAGTTCTAAACTTCTAAGTCAAGAGGCAGTTGGGGATACTTTAGGAATGTCTTTTTGATATTCTATTAAATAATGGTATATTGACTCATTAGAAATACCTCATCAAGGAGATTCTAATTAGAATCTCCTTGATGAGGTATTTCTAATGAGTACACACAAAATACATTTTCATGAAAAAAAAAAATCCCTAAACTATCCCTAAATATTTGTTTTCTTTTATAAGTTATCAGGAGAATTTCCTAAGGACTCATTACAGAATTCGAATCATCCACGGTAAACTAGCTATCAGTATTTGAGTTCGAAGTTTACATGTATTAGGTATAGTTTCTATGCTATACTATCACAAAAAAGGTCTAACATTGGACAATGCAGGGATTGACAGACAGGATGACTGGTACAGTTGCATTTCAAGTAAGGAAAATAAAAACACCACCATTTTTAAGCAAAGGAAGTTTACTGAATTTTTATATAGAAATACAACAAAAAAGTAAATAAATACAAAGTATGAGACATGATAATGGCAGCAGACATGGACTAAAAATGTGTTACAAATTAAAACAGACAAAACAACTGAAAATAAAAAATCTACTAAAAAATAAAAAAAAACCTTATCTACCATAAGTTTTGGGACAGACCAGCCTGAACAAACAATGCAGACCCAGGTCAATTCATAGCTCAAGATAAGGCACAGAGCAGACCCACATCAAAAGCCGCAGAATGTGGTGTCTGATTGGGGTTTGCATTAAATACAGGAATTTCTATAAACATATAAAAATAATGACAAGACTTCCATGGAAGCGGACGTCGCACCTCCGTTGAGCAGTAATTGGAACTTGAAATCTAGGTTAAGGGCAAAGGGTCACCGCTACAGAGACACACTGATGCTAGAGTCGACGTAAAATCATGACAGTCACTCGAGCGTGAAATCTAGATCAAGGGCACTGGGTCTTAGTGTGTGCTTGAAGAGAACAATTACTATGCAACGAGTCACTCGCAGCTATCACCACTTCAGAGATCTGCACCTTATTGCTAGACTCAATGTAAAATAACAAAGCCACTGGAGTGTGAAATCTTGGTCAAGAGTACCGGATCATAAAGAGTACTTACAGACAGTGTATAGGACAATTACTGTGAAACGTTTGACACCTGCAGCTACCACATATCAAGAACAATTACTGCGTGAAGTTTGACACTCGCAGTGGACACATTTAAATGCTAGACTCGACATAAAATCATGACAAAGTCATGCAAGCATGAAATCTAGGTCAAGGGCACCGGGTCATAATACGTGCTTGAAGCGTTAGGTATGTCGAGGACAATTACTATGCAGTGAGACCAACGCAACTATCACCACTTCAAAGATCTGTACTTTATTGCTAGACTCGACATAAAATCATGACAAACCCATTGGAGTGCGAAATCTAGGTCAAGGGCACCTGATCATAGTGAGTGCTTGAAGATGATGTTGAGGACAATAACTATTCAAGGTTTGACACTCAAAGCTATCACTGCTGCAGAGAAAGGCACTTTAATGCTAGACATGATATAAATTCATGACAAAGCCACTAGAGCACGAAATCTGGTCAAGAGCACTGGGTCATAGTGCGTACTTGAATAGGATGTCAAGGACAATTACTATGCAAGGTTCGACACTCACAGTTATCACCACTACAGAGAAACACACTTTAATGCTAGACTTAACGTAAAATCATGACAAAGTTACTTGAGTGCAAAATCTAGGTCAAGGGCACCAAGTTTTAGTGTATGCTTGAAGAGTGTGTAGAAGACAATTACTGTGCAACGTTTGACACTTGCAGCTATCACATATCGAGAACAATTATATGCAACGTTTGACACTCGCAGCTACCACTGCTACAGAAACACATTTAAATGCTAGACCTAACATAAAATCATGACAAAGTCATGTGAGCATGAAACCTAGGCCAAGGGCACCGGGTCATAATGCATGCTTGAACGAGGACAATTACTATGCAAGGAGACACTCACAGCTTTCACCACTTCAGAGAAATGCACTTTAATGCTAGACTCGAACTAAAATCATGACAAAGCAAATTGGAGCGTAAAATCTAGGTCAAGGGCACCGGGTCATCGTGAATGCTTGAAGATGATATTGAGGACAATAACTATGCAAAGTGTGACACTTGAAGCTATCACTGCTGCAGAGAAAGGCACTTTAATACTAGACTCAATGTAAAATCATGACAAAGTCATGCGAGCATGAAACCTAGGTCAAGGGCACCTGGTCATAATGCATGCTTGAAGAGTATATAGAGGACAATTACTATGCAAGGAGACACTCACAGCTTTCACCGCTTCAGAGAAATGCACTTTAATGCTAGACTCGACCTAAAATCATGTCAAAGCCATTGGAGTGCAAAATCTAGGTCAAGGGCACTGGGTCATGGAGAATGCTTGATTCGTTACAAAGTCACTCGCGCATGAAATCTAGGTCAAAGTCACCAGGTCATAGTGTGTGCTTGAGAAGTATATTGAGGCCAATTACTATGCAATAGAGAAAACTACTTTGCTAGACTTGACCTAAGTTATTCACAGAACAGACAGACGTGACAAAAATTAAATAGACATCCTGCTGTTGGAAACAAAAATACAAAGAGTTGTGAGAGAATCCACTTCATGTAAATGTGTTAGGCAACCAGTGCCAATGATAAGTAGTTATTTTTCTAAATTTTAGGGTAACAAAAGTTTAAGTGTAAATTATATCACAGCCCATATGTAATGGTAGTAACAAAGGTCACACTGGGCTTTTATTCTTCACTGTCTGTCTGCACCGTTATTATCATAGCTCCAGACAAGAAGAATTTTCAGAATACAATTTCTGATATTTTTGTTTGTTCAGGCCTGTCTGTGCCAATACTCAGGATAAATATTGTATACTACTAGAGAATAAATACTACCTGGCCACAATCTATGAACCATAGCTCTTGATAAGACGCTTTCTTCCACCGAAAAGTATCTATATTTTTCTTATTACTGGAGGAAAACATATGTTGTGGGTACTCATTAGAACGCCTTGCCGAGACGCTTCTAATGAGTACTCACAACATATGTTTTCCTCCAGTAATAAGAAAACTATTTACCTGATACCAACTATTATCTAGAGACTTATGATGAACAATGCAAATCTAAATTTTCAGCTGAATCTTGCAAAAGGGAACTCTAGATACACTGAAGACCCAGATCAGCCTGAACTTGCACAGTCTAATCAACACCTTTACTGCCCATTCATAGAACTAATGGATACTGCAGAATATAGTAACAGACAGTGTCATGACCAGACAACAATGACATGCAGGCTAATCTGGTCATTTACTATTCGTATATGTGGTAAGAATTATTTCCTTGCACAGTATATTAAGGGGAAATGAAATGGTTTCAGGGTAGGTAAACTCTGTCTAAATTGTTTTGGCACCTTTTGTAAAGGGGTCTACTCTATAAGGAAAGAATTTGCTCCCAAGAGGAGCAAATTCTTTCCTTTTAGAGTAGACCACTTTTCAGAAGGGGGTTGATGTGCAAACATACAAACAGGAAGTCCCAAATGTTATCTCCATTTCAAAAATGACGTAAACTCTACCAGGTGTATCAAGTACCCTTAAATTACTTCTTACAGGCAAACCGTGACGTCATTACGAAAACAAGTCTATACAAATATACTGAAAATTTCACAACCCAAAAATGAAAAATTATCAGTAAAAATTCTCGCCTCGGCGAGGCGGTTCTAACGAGTACCCACAATCTATGTTTTCGAGCAGAAATAAGAAAAATAATGTATACCCCTGTAAACCCCAGTTTTACTGTATAAAAGTGGGGTTTAAGGAGGTCAGAATTATATAGGCATGTTTTGGTGATGCTTAATCTGACTATGATGACCCAGAGGCTAATCCCGTGTGAAGAGCCCAATTTGCAAGAAATAAGCCGTAACATCAGAAAATATACCTTCCGATATATGCTGAAAATGAAGACTCAAATCAGCCTGCCCAGTTGCGCAGATTGATCAGTCTTCATTGTCCACATGAAGAAACTTTGCATTCTTGTCCATCAGCAATGCTCAATCTGGCTGAATCTTTGCTCGGTGGATATGTCTGAAGGTCACAGTTTCTGACCTTGCAGCTCTTATGGTATGCATATTTATACAAAATACAGCAGTGAAAAAACAGCTTTGCATATCAAAGCACATTTTGATAAATATACTAAAATTTCAAACACACTTTGTTCAACACTTGTTTTGGCCTAAATGTTCCTTTTCAGTTATGCAGTTGTTTCTTAAAATACTTAGTGGAATGGCAAACAGTGTAGACCCTGATCAGACTCTCCTTTAGGAGCAGTCTGATCTGGGTCTGCACTGTTTGCATATGCCAGTTTGTGAGACACTTTGGTGTGCAAAATATTAGGACATTTACCGTCGAACAAACCCCCAATAATTTGAGCAATTATCAAAGCAAAACAAGCTGCCACCCAAGAAAATGTACCTTCTGACATGTACTCAGTAAAGGCCGATATCAGACTGCACATCCAAGCATAAAGGTTCTAATCTCAATGCATGAAGTTCTAATTGCAATGCATGAATTCCCAGGCCCCGAGTTTTTCTTTTTTGTTTTTTTTTTTCAACCTTAACTCAGCTGAGCATGAAATTTGTCCTAATAAATCTCAAATTACTAGTAATTGCAAATTCTTTCTTGCTTAACATAGCTGAGCATGAAACATTCTCTGCTAATAAATAAGAAAATGCACACTATTGTTGGCATTTTCATATTTATTAGCAGAGATATTTTCATGCTCAGCCAAGCTCAGCATGAAAAATGTTTTATAACCTCGGTGTCAGGTTTATCAGTCTTTGCTCTGCATGCATAAGGTATATTTTCTCATAATATGATTTATTTGAATCTGCTTCAAGCAAGAAGTAGTTTAACATGAAATTTGCAAATGGTGTGCTCTGGTCCCAGCTAAATTGAGGTTTAGCATCCAAGTCATCAATATTTCAGTTAAGTCAAGACATAACATCCAAATCTGTGCACTTATTACCAGACCCGAGATAAATCATGACCTCAAATCCTTCCTTAAATTGCTTTACCCCTCTTCTTAAAAGGGGTCAAGTCTAAAAGGAAAAAAATATGCTTCCTCATTCTTTTTAATATAGACCCCTTTTATGAAGTATACTGACAAGTCATAAAAGTTGACTCCCTTGTAAAATATGGTAGAAATTCTCTTAAATGTATCAAGTCCCCTAAAGTTACAGACAGCAGTATGCGTTTGTTTGTGTTGAGGTTTTACGGCCCAGTCAACCCAATGGGGTCATGTCGAGTGCGGTCAGTTTACCTAACCACACGTTTACTGGGCAGGCTTAGTCCTCTAAGCGGTTAATCAGTATTGTGCACATTCTTTCGCCATAAACTGACAACTGCCCTTCTTGAATCAGCGGAAGGGAGAGAATTTGGCCGTAGAAAATATTTCATGATCAATCTCCACGAAAGAATGTTGCCGACCTCGGCGGGGGTTGAACCCGCGACTTCCTGGTCTCCAGTCGGACGGCACATCCAACTGAGCCACCGAGGCCAGCAGTATGTGTCTTTGCAGAGTCTGATAAAACCCTTGGCTGTTAACCTACTGAAATACTGAATACTAGTACCCTACAATCTCAATATGGCTCCATTGCTGGGATCCCAAGCAAAAACTGTTAGCTAAAAAACTTTGCAGTATTATTGAACAACTGGGCCCAGTTGTTTAACCCCTTTACCTCGGGTGGACTTTTCTACTTCACCTCTTTGGACAAGTCTACTTCAAGTAGCGGAGTATCTGAACTTTTTTTATTACTACCATGTTTTTCATCTTTTTTTTTTTTTAAATTCCTGTATTTAATGCAAACTGTGTAGACTCTCATCAGATGCCGCATTCTGCAGCATCTTACCTGGGTTGACACTGTTTGCCAATTACCCTTTTGGAGGTTTCTCGACTAAAATGGGTTAATTTAGAAAAACAGAGTTCCTCCCACAATGCATCCCGATAAAACAGATTTGTCATTTGCAACACAGCAGGACTTGCTCCATAAACCTAATAATATAGCTCCAGATAAGTCACTGTTTTTACCCGAAAAGTATCGATATTTTGGTTTAAATGTATTTGATGAAATCACAATACAGTCATACATACACATAATACTCAATAGGATTTAAACAAACGCATACTGCTTATTTAGTTCATCTCCTAATACCCATATTTTTCTTATTACTCCACGAAAACATATGTTATGGGTACTCATTTGAAGTGCCTCCCATCAAGTTTTTGTGGAAAAATATGATGTGGCTACCCACTCTTATCTGGAGCTATGTTTAAATCTTCTAAAACAATGCCAGCACTATATACTGTAAGAGGTATTATTTGCAAAGAGGATTAAATTCTCAGATATGTATGTTAAGTGTCAACTGATATTTGCAAAATGACTGAGTCACAAACCACCAACTGTCCCAATACAGTTAGCCCTTCTAACAATGACTTAATTTTTGTGTGTACTGCACCTATCAACTGATATTTTTGCCTTGACAAAGAAGCCATGAGTACCCAGGTTCAGCTGCAAATTATGAGTAAATTCATACCTGTAGATACCAATCCTTCACACCAGATCATAAAAACATGTTGTGGTATCATCAGAACATGTTGTGGTATCAAAAAAACATGTTGTGATATTATCAAAACATGTTGTATTATAAAAAAAACAAAAAACACTTTGTGGTATCATCAGCACATGTTGTGGTATCATCAGTACAGCACAGATTGTGGTATCATCAAAACATGTATCATAAAAACATGATGTGATATGATCAGAACATGCTGTGGTGTTTGTCAAAACATTTTGTAATATCATCAAAACATGTTGTGATATCATCAGAACAGGTGATATCATCAAAACATGTTGTGATAATCAGAACACGTGATATCATCAAAACATGTTGTGATATCATCAGAACATGTGATATCATCAAAACATGTTGTGATAACATCAAAATATGTTGTGATATCATCAAAAAAAAGTTGTGGTATCTACCCGACAGAACTGCCTGAACAAGGCAACTCTAATGAGGATCATATTTACCCTAAATATTTGGACATCTAGACTCCTTATCACATGTCTAAACTTTGAACACTTTCATTTTACTACCTTGTTGATGTATTTAAGAACTGCTAAATGAGTGGTAAACAGTGTAGTGCCTGATCAAATGCAAAATGCAGCATCTGATCAGAACATGGCAGAATGCCATGTTCTGATCAGATGCTGCATTTTGCAGTATATGTTTGCCCATGCCTATCTGTCTCAACACTTATGATAAATAGCCCAGTTTTCTTGTGTAAAAAAAACAACAAGAAATTATTTTTTCTGGGTACCATTCTCAAATATCAGGCATCCATTTGAGATACTTATAGAGATTAAACACAAACAAATGAGGAGTTTTACATTGTCAATGAGAAAAAATACATGAACTTTTCATCTCTACAGACCAACACTGATACCTTTGCAAACAGTGTAGATCCAGATGAGATGGTTCGTAACTAGTCATCCCATCAGGATCTACACTGTTTGCCATTCTAATATTCATTCTTGACTGAAACCCTATTTGCAACAGTGGATGTGTCCACATTCTGAGATGGATGAGTCCATTTCAGGAACTTGGGGGTGAAAGGGTGAATGAATACACTTCAAATATTACACATTCCCAGATGAATTCAGCTTTTGCTTCTCAAAGGGAGACTAATACAAAAGAAATGATTTGCTCCAATGGCATATGAATAAACTCTCACAGAGACTATTCTTACAGATAAAAATCTTCTTTATGGGTAGCCCCATTTGAGGAGGGACACATATACTTTCGAGTCATAGTTATCTCCCTTGGAGTTTAATCCACTGACCTTAAAAAGATGTCACAGTAAAAGTCATTCAGGATGATGATAAACTGCAATATTAACTACACCATTAAAGGCTCCATATTCCTCAAAACAGACATTTTTTATCAGGAAGAAAGGTTTGGTATATTGATACATATATGTAGTATTAATACGATCATAAAATGTGGCATCTGACAGCCTGTAAAATTTCAGTTACTCTCGTTTTTGAACTGGACAGCTCGCGATGCACAAATTGCATTGTGAACAAAGTGAGCTCTATGGTAGAGAATATGATCAAGGAAAAGTAACATACAACGATATATACTTTCAGCAGAAATCGCTCTGACCATATTTTCTTCCTTTTTCTTCCCTGAAGTTGTCACCTGAAGTTGGCAGAACTGACTAGGGCGGACTTGATTATACCTCTATTCACAAAATTTAGGTTGTACTAATAAGCCTCAAGAAATGTGTTAATAAGTGTCACCAACATTTGCTGATTATTTTTATTATTTATTAATAATTTACATATTATGTTTATATACTGATATTCATTCTTTAATGATGCTGTGAAGGACTTTTGAAGAGACTACAGACAGGTCTGTGCTGTACTCGCATTTAGGCTAAGCCTATTTTCATATTATCTCTGAATTAATGTTGGCAACATGAACTCACAGATACAATGAAATATCATTTCATTTTAAGAACAAGAGACTAACTGAAATTTTACAGGCTGTCAGGCGCCACATTTTATGATTGTATTAATACCATATACCAATTTATTAAACCTTTCCTGGATAATAAAATATCTATTTTTGAGGAATATGGGGCCTTCAAGCACTTTAATTTCCCTTTAAATAATATAAGCTTTTCAGGAGTATTTTACCCTACTTTTCTTCCCTCCTTCTAACATTTTGTGTTTGTAATTCTGAAATCTGCAGAACAACGTAATTCTGGATATGACATTTCCACTGTATGTCATATACCCTTGCCATGCTGAACAAATCAAGATGCCACACACACTTCTAATTTTCAGGGCCCAGTTGTTCAAAGCTAACAATGTCGTTAGTTAACGATTCGTTAAAATTTACATCAAGTGATACGCAAATATGCTGAAATTTTTTGCTGAAAAAATGTGAGTAGCTTTTGCAGTGCAAAAGCTACTCACATTTTTTCAGCAAAAAATATCAGAATATTGTATATTGAATCTGCTAAAATAGTTAATGAAATGACCCTTAACGAGCTCGTTAAACTAACGACGCTTTGAACAACCGGTCCCTGTTCTTTTTAAACCCCTTGGCATTACAACATATATGTGCTCAACATTCATGTCAATAATATTCAAACTCTGGTTATTCTGTACGGGTTCAATGCAAAGTATAACAAAAAATTTCAGCATACAACATTTTCACATTTTCAAGCAATTGTTTTTGGTTGTTTTTTTGGGGTTTTTTTGTTGTTGTTTTTTTTCCCCATATAACAGGGTCTAACATTTCATGCAAACCCTCTCCCTCGAGAAGACCATTTGCACAAAGTGACAAATCCTATTTTCTCTCTCTCTCATATATATATATATATAGCAATTTCATAGCTCCACTCCAGATAAGGTTTCTTTTATTCTTTTTATTATTATTATTTTTTTTTTTTTTTTTTTCTTTTTCAACAGAAATAGATTGACGCTATTCTTTTTTCTCTACTTAAACATATGTTGTGGTACTCATTAGAAGAGTCTCACTAAGGCACTTCTAATGAGTACCCACAACATATGCTTTCAGGGAGAAACAAAAAAAATATTATGTGGATACCCCCTCTGATCAATGCTATGAATTTGCCATCTGCTGAATATGCCTTGAGAGGGCTAAAAGTTAAAAACATGGTATAATAGTATGGCTTTAAATATTCTAAGATTATACAAGGTCTGCATGCTACATCGAGGGTTGAGCGCAAGACTATTGTAACTCAAACATATTTTTGAAACCCTTGTTTAGGGGCAACTTGGACCCCTTTGTAAACAATGCAAATTTAGGTGCCATTGCTCATACGAGCAATGGCACCTAAATTTTCATTGTTTACAGAAAGAAATGTTGTAATCTTCATAACGCCTTCATGGTGAGGAGATTAGGTTTGGGGGAAAACAACCATCTGACTTACGCTAGTCTTGCGCTCAACCCTCGACATGTACTCCCAGATTTCTAAGTTTAAAAACACTATAAAACTACTACAACACTAACAGCAATATTAATACACATACAAATTAGTGCATGAACTACTTTCAAAGTAGCTTTAAAATAGTACCATATTGCACACAATTATTATCACCAATATTTAATTGTATGATTGAAAGTAACATCCAATTATTTACATAACTGTAAATGTCCTAAAACTTTGAACACATTATTACATTTTTTTTTTTTTTTGTTTCTTTATGCAGCTGTTTCTTAAAATACTTAATAGTAGAATAATGAACCGTGCATATCCTGATCAAACTTCAGAAGCAGTCTGATCTGGATCTGTACTGTTTGCAAGTGCCATTTTGTCAGAAACTTTTACATACAAAATCTTAGGACATTTATTGTACCAGACAAACAAACTGATAAATACCTTAACACTTAGTATGCTGGTCAAAATTTCAGCAGACAATATTTTGAAATATTCTTTTTTATTTTTGCCAAGAAAAAAGATGTTGCACATTGATTTTCTTTAGCCAGCATGCTAAGGGTAAAGGGTTTACATCCTCTGAAATCAGGCTATCTGTGGACAACCAGTATTCTCCCAACACCAAGAGCAACCCCTGAAGCATCCACTCATCTGAGCGGTTAGTGCTCCCAACTTTTGATCATAAGGTCCCGAGTTTGAATCCCACTAGAGGTGGAATTCAGCTCACGACTATGGCATTTTTCTCACAAAGCCTTTAATTATCATGCTTCCATGACCTATATATGTTGGAAGGGACGTAAATCACCAATTCTTCATCATCATCACCAAGAGCAACCACTACTGACCCTCCTATCTAAAAATCTTTTTATCTACATAATACAGGGTCTGTGTCAATCGATTCTTGTAAATAAAAAACCCAACCATAGCTCTTGTTAAGATGCTTTTTTCAATCCGAAACTATTGATATTTTTCTTATTTCTTCACGAAAACATATGTTGTGGGTACTCATTAGAAGCGCCTCGGTGAGGCGCTTCTAATGAGTACCACAACGTATGTTTTTGTGGAGAAATAAGAAAAATATTAACCTGATACCCACTTTTATCTAGGCCTATGACCCACAACCCTGCAGACACACAGTTCCTCATGGTTCCTGTGTGAAAAATACTAATTTTTTTCCTCCAAAGTACACTTATTCATAACAAACTGTAGCAGATATGCAAAATGTGAAGGCTTTGCCAGCAAGCAAGATAAAAAAAAACAACATTTCATTTGAAATTGTGTGTGCGTGTGTAGAGGGGGGGTGGGGGTGGGTTCATGTAAAAAGCAGCAAGCAAAGCTCCTGATCTGGGTCCAGTTGTTCAAAACGTCATTAGCTTAACGAGCTTGTTAGTGGTCAAAATGTTAACTGTCCTAGTAAGTACAATATCTAATTCACAACTATTTTTGTTGAAAAAAAATGTGAGTAGCTTTTGCAAAAGCAAAAGCTACTGACATTTTTTTCAGCAAAAATATTAGTGTATATGCCATATTTAATGATCCAAGTTTTAACGATACCTTAACTAACGACATCGTTAGTTTTGAACAACTGGGCCCTGACTGTTTAGACATACAGACAGACTGCCATCATCAGTTTGCATGTTACTAAAGCATCCAAATGAGACACATTCTTCCACCAAACAATATTGCTATTTTTCTTATTTCTCTACTCTACTGTGGCAGATACAAATCTAATATAAAGTCGTTGTATTTTCCTGAAATAGGAATCTATTTATTTGAATACTAGACTTATTTGAAGCTTGGGTGTTGCGACTAAATTAAACCCATTTTAGACTGAATAAACTTCCCCCACAAATTATATATCGGAAGAGTCAATTTTAATTTTAGGTATGGCAGGCTGTATATGATTCAGATTTTCTTATAAAAAAAAAAGGCTAAACTATTTGCATACAATGGAGATCCTGATCAGATGCCACAGAATTCTGATCTGGGTCAAACTATTTGCCCTTCTGGAGGTGTCCAGACTTAAATGGGTTAATCCTTTAAGGGCCAATCACAACTGCAGCAAGGGACTTTCTTGATTTTTATTTCCCAGAGAAAATAAGGATTGTCTAGCAGACAATACACAATAAATATCAACTCATTTATTCTGAGAAGTGCTAAAAAGTATTTCAAAATGCCATCTGTTGCAGTAGTGATTGGCACTTCAGGGTTATGATATTTCATTTTCTTATCTATTTATTGTTTTTATTTATCTTTATTTTTTTTATCTATTAATCAATTAATTTATTCTTTTTTGCTGAAAACATACATGAAATAAATTATATCTGGATCAGCAAGACTGACTGCATCATATGCTATGGTCAAAACAAAAGCACATTACAAAAACACACCTATTAAAATATACTGAGAATTTTACCACCAAACAAGAAATCCGTGGAAAGTGATGTCACACCTGCGGGGATTAAGTCATACAAGTTCCTATTTGTATTGAAAAAAAAATCTATTTTGCAATATTCAAGAAACTGATGGGTTAGTTTGTAAGAAAAATGGACAAAGTAGAAAACTGACGAAAAATGTCATGTGACAATCCCAAGCTAGGTATTGTTAACAACAATATGTATGCAAAATATGATCCTAATCCATCAATTCTTTCACAAGATATTGAGCAGAAACCAATTTTGGGCATAAATCAAGGGCCCCTAACTCTACTGAAATGAATCTGAGATTTATGTGCAAACAATATGCACATCTTCAGACCATGACCTAATCATCTGTGAAGTTTCAAAACTATTGGCCTAAAACTGCAGGAGGAGTTGTGCTCACGAAACACCCACTGACTATAAGGGTTTTAGGTAAAAACTGACTAAGTTAACAAAGCAGAAGAAGTTGAAAAAAAAAAATCTGAGATTTATGTGCAAACAATATGCAAATCTTCAGACCCTGACCTAATCATCTGTGGAGTTTCAAAACTATTGGCCTAAAACTGCAGGAGGGGTTGCGCTCACGAGACACCCACTGACTATAAGGGTTTTAGGTCTTGAGACACCCACTGACTATAAGGGTTTTAGGTAAAAACTGACTAAGTTAACAAAGCGGAAAAAGTTGAAAAAAAAAATCTGAGAATTATGAGCAAATAATATGCATAGCTACACACCATGGCCAAAACATCTGTGAAGTTTCAAAATGATTGGCCAAAAACTGTAGGAGGAGTTGCGCTCATGAAACACCCACTGACTAGAAGGATTTTAGGTAAAAACTGACTAAGTTAACAAAGCAGAAAAAGTTGAAAAAAAAAAAAATCTGAGAATTATGAGCAAACAATATGCATATCTACACACCATGGCTAAAACATCTGTGAAGTTTCAAAATGATTGGCCAAAAACTGTAGGAGGAGTTGCGCTCACGAGACACCCACTGACTATAAGGGTTTTAGGTAAAAACTGACTAAGTTAACAAAGTGGAAAAAGTTGAAAAAAAATCTGAGAATTATGAGCAAATAATATGCATAGCTACACACCATGGCCAAAACATCTGTGAAGTTTCAAAATGATTGGCCAAAAACTGTAGGAGGAGTTACGCTCATGAAACACCCACTGACTATAAGGATTTTAGGTAAAAACTGACTAAGTTAACAAAGCAGAAAAAGTTGAAAAAAAAAAAATCTGAGAATTATGAGCAAACAATATGCATATCTACACACCATGGCTAAAACATCTGTGAAGTTTCAAAATGATTGGCCAAAAACTGTAGGAGGAGTTGCGCTCACGAGACACCCACTGACTATAAGGGTTTTAGGTAAAAACTGACTAAGTTAACAAAGTGGAAAAAGTTGAAAAAAAATCTGAGAATTATGAGCAAACAATATGCACATCTACACACCATGGCCAAAACATCTGTGAAGTTTCAAAATGATTGGCCAAAAACTGTAGGAGGAGTTGTGCTCACAAGACACCCACTGTCAACTGTTGACGAACATACGAACGGACGGGTCACGGCATGCCTATATCGCACCTGCGTTAGCATGCAGGTGTGACAAAAATGAAAACTTTCAGACGAAAAATTCTGGTAAATTTCATATTTCTGTTCAAAACTGATTGTAGGTACTCATTAGAACTGCCTGTGAGGCAGTTCTAATGAGTACCAACAATCTATGCTTTGAGCAGAAATAGGAAAATTAATGTATACCCCTCTGAACCCCAGTTTTACTGTATAACATTGGGTTTTAAGGGGGTCAAAACTATATAGGCGTGTTTTCGTGATGAGTCAATATTTACACCATAATAACCCTAGACACTGGGAAACCCCAGACACTGCCATAGTTCCTGATAATCTTTTAAACTGTTTGAAATGACCATACCATTATGTCAAACAGTGTAGACCCTAATCAGATGTATTCTTAGGAGCAGTCTGTTCTGGGTCTACACTGTTTGCTCAGGGCATTCTGTCCCAACACATAGAGTTATTATGGTACAAAGACTATGACCATTCGATGTATACAGTATCACAATTATTCAGACTTTATATGGTGTTCTGGTGTTTCTTGAGTTTCTTCCTTCACTGTAGAGAGTTTAGCATTGCCATTTGTATCCCCTCTGGCGAGTTCCTGATAGGCCATGAACAAGGGAGCGTACTCTGGCTTCTCTTCAGCAAATGTCTTAAATTCCTCTGCAAAACAGTAATTAATCCTTAGAGCACCAATTACAACAGCAGATGACTTGATTTTTTTTTTTTTTTTTTTTTTTTTACTTTTCAAAAGTAAATAAATCTAGACATTCATGTATATCATCTTTGTTTGTGTTGTGTTTTTTTGTTGTTGTTTTTTTTTTTTTTTTGTTTTTTTTTTTACAGCCCAGTCAACCCAATAGGGTCTTGTACAGCATGGTCAGTTTACCACATTCTTTCGCAAGAAACTGACAACTGCCCTTCTTGAATCAACTGAAGGGGGAGAGAATGACCATAGAAAGTATTTCATGATCAATCTCCGAGACAGAATGTTGCGGATCCGGTCATGGTCGAACCCGCAACGTGAATCTAACCGAGCGAGTGAGGCCCGCATGTAAATCATCTGCCAAGCAGATGATTTACATAAAATGTCAAGATTATTTTGTTTGAAAAATAAAAAATTAAAAAAAAAAAACAAAAAAAAACAAAAACAATAGAATGTCATCTGCTGCAAATTTTGCTTGGCACTTTAAGGGTTCACTGTTTCAAAGAAAATAAGTCAGCAGACAATTCACATGAAATGTCAATATTTATTTTCTCTGAAATAAAACAACAACAACAAAAAAAAAAAAAAAAAATTAAAATGTTGTCTACTTCGAATTTTGCTTGGCGCTTTAAGGGTTGAGCTGTTACTCAGAGTGAAGATAAATACTGACAAATATACCATAAACATTTAAACAAACTTGCCTGATATAACAGTGCAAACCAAGATTGAGCAGGCTTATAAGGATCTGCACAGTTAACAGCACATTTTAGAGACTTCATCAGCTATTCAAAGGGACTACTGTTCAAATGTAAGGGGAATGAAAGCACTTTCATGGGAAATTAATCTGACATGGAAACATTTGCCTCCTTCTCACTGGGAGGGAGTATTTTACCTGACCATAGTGCGGCTTAAAGAGCTGTGTTCAATTCTGTACCAGCCAGGGCATTAACCCATAAAGCACCATTCATAATTGAACCAGTTGTCATTCTCATTTTTAAACAATTCACATGAAATGTCAAGCCTTATTTTCTCTGAAAAAATGAATAAAAAATATTTTAGAATGCCATCTGCAGCAGTTGTAATTGGCACTTTAAGATGATGATTTGTTTGTTTGTGTTGAGGTTTTACGGCCCAGTCAACCCAATGGGGTCATGTCGAGCGCGGTCAGTTTACCTAACCACAGGGCAGGCTTAGTCCTCTAAGCGGTTAACCAGTATTGTGCACATTCTTTTGCCAGAAACTGACAACTGCCCTTCTTGAATCAGCGGAAGGGAGAGAATGACCGTAGAAAATATTTCACGATCAATCTCCACAAAAGAATGTTGCTGTCCTCGGCGGGGGTTGAACCCGAGACCTCCTAGTCTCCAGTCAAACGACGCATCCAACTGAGCCACCGAGGCCAGCTTTTAAGATGATGAACTTTTGTAGGTATTCTCTTGGAAATTACAAGAGAGCATAACCCTTTCAAACAGTTGCATATAGGAAAACATTCACAAACATTCTCTGTACATTCACAAACTCGGTTTAGCCAAAACATTAATATTTGCACGCTAGATAAAAAGGTTCACAGTTTTGAAATTTTACACACATTCTTCAAAGATACCATTCCCAATCTCCAAAATAGCAAGAATTATTAACTTACATGAATAATATGAACAAATTCAAAAGAATAATTTGAACAAATTCAAACTCAAATGGGGTGCTGTCAAGATGCTCTTTCATTCATTTAAACAAGCCATTAAAATATCATTCATAGTCAAAATCATGGCAGCCATCTGAAATTATTGGATCATAATCAGTCAATGGAATTTTAGCTTTCCTTGCATTCATCTTGCTCCACAGGAAGTCCGAATTAATTTCAAAGCAAACATCAAATGATAGTATTCTATATTGTGGCAATAATTAAATCTAATTTTGGAGGTTTCACAATTTCAAGAGTCATAGCTCTGGTGGTCCTAGTCCAATATCATTCCTGGTTTGATATGGACATATAAATGGAAATATCAATATGGCTGGACAACTGACAAGAGGCATTCACAATTATTCACCTTGTCAGTAGTACTTTGTACACAGGTGAACTGGCGAATATATAGGAAAGTTAGAGGTAAAATCATCAATTTTTCAATACATGTATTCAAGGAAAATTATCTCAGGATAAAGTGTCAAGTACACTTTCTTCTCGGCAGACAAATGTTAAAGAAGGTCTTAGTAATTTACACATGCAACATAAATGAACAAGAGGGCCATGATGGCCCTGTAATGCTCACCTGAGCAACATAGCACTTTGAGAGCCTTATCTAGAACTGATCAAGGCAAACATTCTGATCAAAGTTCAAAATGATTATAACAAAGTTTTCTGCTGATTTGGCCCGGTGACCTAGTTTTTGATACCAAGTGACCCAGTTTCGAACATATCCTAGAACTCATCAAGACAAACATTTTGAGCAAGATTTGGCCCGGTGACCTAGTTTTTGACCCCAAGTGACCCAGTTTCAAACATATCCTAGAACTCATCAAGACAAACATTTTGAGCAAGTTTCATGATAATTGCTTCAAAAATGTGACTGCTAGAGTGTTAACAAGGTTTTCTGCTGGTTTGGCCTGGTGACCTAGTTTTTAATACCACGTGACCCAGTTTCGATCCTGACCTAGAAATCATCAAGACAAACATTTTGAGCAAGATTCATGATTATTGCTTCAAAAATGTGACCGCTAGAGTGTTAACAAGGTTTTCTGCTGATTTGGCCCGGTGACCTAGTTTTTGACTCCAAGTGGTCCAGTTTCGAACTCGACCTATAAATCATCAAGACAAACATATTGAGCAAGATTCATGATGATTGCTTCAAAAATGTGACTGCTAGAGTGTTAACAAGGGTTTCTGCTGATCTGGCCAGGTGACCTAGTTTTTGATCCTAGGTGACCCAGTTTTGAACTTGACCTAGAATTCATCAAGACAAACATAATGAGCAAGATTCATGATGATTGCTTCAAAAATGTGACCTCTAGAGTGTTAAAAAGGTTTTCTGCTGATCTGGCCCGGTGACCTAGTTTTTGACCCCAAGTGACCCAGTTTCGAACTTGACCTAGAAATCATCAAGACAAACATATTGAGCAAGATTCATGATGATTGCTTCAAAAATGTGACCGCTAGAGTGTTAACAAGGGTTTCTGCTGATCTGGCCAGGTGACCTAGTTTTTGACCCTAGGTGACCCAGTTTCGAACTTGACCTAGAATTCATCAAGACAAACATAATGAGCAAGATTCATGATGATTGCTTCAAAAATGTGACTGCTAGAGTGTTAACAAGGTTTTCTGCTGATTTGGCCCGGTGACCTAGTTTTTGACCCCAAGTGCCCCAGTTTCGAACTTGACCTAGAAATCATCAAGACAAACATATTGAGCAAGATTTATGATGATTGCTTCAAAAATGTGACTGCTAGAGTGTTAACAAGGTTTTCTGCTGATCTGGCCAGGTGACCTAGTTTTTGACCCCAGGTGACCCAGTTTCGAACTTGACCTAGAAATCATCAAGACAAATATATTGAGCAAGATTCATGATGATTGCTTCAAAAATGTGACCGCTAGAGTGTTAACAAGGTTTTCTGCTGGATCTGGCCCGGTGACCTAGTTTTTGACCCCAGGTGACCCAGTTTCGAACTTGACCTAGATTTAATAGAGGCAAACATTTTGAGCAAGTTTCATCAAGATTGGGTCAAAACTATGACCTGTAGAGTGTTAACAAGTTTTTCCTTTGATTTGACCTGGTGACCTAGTTTTTGTCCCCAAGTAACCCAGTATCGAATTTGACCTAGATTTCATAGAGGCAAACATTCTGACCAAGTTTCATCAAGATTGGGTCAAAACTGTGACCTCTAGAGTGTTAACAAACTAATTGTTGACGACGAACGACGGACGACGGACGACGGACATAGGGTGATGACAATAGCTCATCCTGAGCTTTTGCTCAGGTGAGCTAAAAATTGGTCTTTGGTCACATGGGCCCAGCCAATGTCAAGATCCACTGATGCATCCATCCTGATTGATAAAGCTTTGTGGGTCTTACCAATATCCCTACTTACCACACTTCTTACCATCCTTGTCCTAGAATATGAACGTCCATTTTACAACCCAATGGTTTATCTAAAAACTGCTAAATGAGTAGCAAACTGTAGAAAATGCATACAAGTACCAAAATAACCCTAAGTATTTGGACAGATAGGCTTTTGCAAACAGTGTAGACCCAAATCAGATGCCGTAGAATGCAGCATCTGATCTTGGTTAACACTGTTTGCCATACTGTTTGCTAAGGCCTGTCTGCCAGAATATTAGGGTAAATGAGGTAATATCTGAATATCAGTTAGTTTGTAAGCAGACAGCAAAGGCACTGCATAAATGCACAGGCTGATCCGGGCCTTCACTGCTCACATGTGCCCTGGAGGCATTTTTTCACACAGCACAGCTCAAATGTTTTGCCCCAGCTTCCCTCTGCCTATGTTTTAACCTACCAAATGATATTATTCCATCCTGATCGGCATCCACTTGATTGAAGAGCTCTTCAACATCAACTTCAGTCATTGAGAAAGCATTGTGTAGTATTAGGAGAAGAGATTCTAAAGTGATATGTCCTTGATTTTCAGGGTCAAAAATCTGTAATAAAAATGTGAAACAATAATACACCGCCATTATCTGGTAGCAGATAACTCTGACAAATTGAAAACATTTGCCCATTAGCAATCCCAACATAGCAACAGATAAGGCGCTTTTTACATCCGAAAAATGCTGATATCTTTCTTATTTCTCAACGAAAACATATGTTGTGGTACTCATTAGAAGCGCCTCACTGAGGCGCTTCTAATGAGTACCCACAACATATGTTTTCGTCGAGAAATAAGAAAAATATTATGTGGATACCCATTCTTATCTGTAGCTATGTCCCAAATCAAATTCCCACAATATCAATGCACATACAAAGTTTAGTGAAAATTCATTAACATTTATGTAAGTAACAGGATAATTCTAATGAATACAGTTGAACATGTCTTTAAAGACTAAACAAGAGAGTCCAAAATAAGGCTTTTTAAGGGGAATAGAAACACTTTAAAAGGCAGTAACTTATCAAAGTTGTTTTGTCCCTTCTGAAAAAGGGTCTATTCTAAAAGGACTTTTTGTCTGTACTCATTAATGCTTCAAGTTGCAATTAAATTTCACTCCCTCAATTATAACACCTTTAGCAGATGAAGAATTCTGCACCATAAGTTTATTGTATAGAACTATAACACTTGTTTCTTGCATAATAAAATGCATAGTACCGTAATTATTTCAAATATTAGGACACCTAAACTCCTTTCCATTCTTGTCCAAAACATTTGTCTCTGATCCTGGATATGCCATAGCTCTTGACAAGACTTTTTTTTTTTTTTTCAATCAAAAAATATTGATATTTTGTGTACAGCTCTTGTGTGCGAAGCGCAATGCTCCATGCCAGCAAGACTTGGCCATTGACAAAGCCGAACCTCCAGCGTCTGCAGCGAAATGACAGGGCAATGATCAGACAGATCTGCAATGTCAGGCCGCAAGACATTGTCACCACCAGGTCCAGTGATCTACTTGTGCAGCTTGGCATTGAAGATCTGGAACTCATTCTGAAGGAGAGAAGACTTCGATGGTATGGACATGTGGAACGCTACAGTGGTGCATTTAAGATAGCCTTTGACATACAGGTTGATGGAAAGCGTGGGCCTGGGAGGCCCAAAATGACATGGAAGCAGCTGGCAGAGAGGGATTGCAGAGAGTGGAAGCTCTCGGCTATCAACCCTCATGATAGACGTACCTGGAGATCTGGTGTGAGATCTGCCATGCGTGCAGCAAGCCAGCTAACTGGAAGGGGGCCCACTGATGTGGATGTTGCCCCTGTACCTGCATGTTAATCAAAAATCCGATTATGATATATATATTCTTATTTCTTCACAAAAACATATGTTGTGGGTACTCATTAGGTTTTGCTCTTCTAATGAGTACCCACAACATATGTTTTTGTGGAGAAATAAGAAAAATATTTACCTGATACCCATTTTTATCAAGACTTATGATATGCCCTGCCTTTGCAAACAGTGTAGATCCAGTAAAGAAGCCAGCTGATCTGGATCTGAGCTATTTGTCTTTCAGTATGTGAATTTGTACCAACAACCTGGATCAAGTTATCTGGTTGGCTGACAATCAGAAGTGGGTGTGGCATCTTAATTTATTCAGCAAGACCAGAGTAAACAAGTCCATTTTACCAATTGATGAGGTGTCAAAACATTTGATAGAATAACAACCAGGGCCCAGTTGTTCAAAGCGTCGTTAGCTTAACGAGCTCGTTAAGGATCATTTCGTTAACTGTTTTAGCGGATTCAATATACAGTATTCTGATATTTTTTGCTGAAAAAATGTGAGTAGCTTTTGCAAAAGCTACTCACATTTTTTCAGCAAAAAATTTCAGCATATTTGCGTATCACTCGATGTAGATTTTAACGAATCGTTAACTAACGAAGTCGTTAGCTTTGAACAACTGGGCCCAGTTCAAAACCTAATCATACTTCACTTTTAGGAGATGTTCTAGCTGGGTCTGTGGTGTTTGTTCAGGCCTGTATGTCTGTATACAGTCAAACTGAAAGGGCTTGAACAACTTTGGGACCATGGAAATTTGTTCTAGACATCGGTGGTTCAAGCCACTGAAGGTTAATCATAGTGCCAGGTCAGGAGGCAAATGAGGATAATTTATGGATGTCTTTTCTATCTTCTACAAAATGTATGGTGAGTGAAATCATTAGAATCCTGCAATGAGGCAATTCTAATGAGTACACACAACATTCATTATCATGATCAAATATGAAAATTTCCCTAAAATATCCCTAAATATTTGTTATCTTGAGCTGTTGGAAAAATTTTCTAGGAACTCAAGGATGAGTTTGAATAAGCCATCATTGGTGTCTGAGTAATTGAAGTTTTACTGTACTTATAGGAGATTTCTTTCCTTTTAAGCCTTGCCATACTGAACTTATTAAAATGCAACATCCACTTCTAATTTTCAGGCAATCAGATTACTTGATCCAGGTTGTTGATACAAATTTACAAACTGAATGACAAACAGGGCAGATCCAGATCAACTGGCTTCTTCAGAAGCCAATTGATCTGGATCTACACTTTTGCAAAGGCAGGGAATATCTGGTTTCAGCAGGACAAGGGTTAAGATGTAATATCCATCATTGAAAAGATATAAATACTAGGGAGGTAACTTTCTGTCTGCAAAAAGATGTCTCCATTTGCAAAATGGCAGCAAAGTCTGTCAAATGTATTCATTAACTTCAAATGGGCAGCGCCATGTGAAAATGTCTTCTGGGCATATGTTGACAGCAAAGGCCCAGATAAGCCTGCACATCCATGCAGCCTGATCAGGGCCTTCACTGTCTACTAATAGTATCATTGGATACTATACATAGCTCTTGATAAGGCACTTTTTTCAACCAAAAAGTGTCTATATTTTTCTTATTTCTTAACAAAAACATATGTTGTGGGTACTCATTAGAAGCGCCTCAGCGAGGCGCTTCTAATGAGCACCACAACATATGTTTTTGTCGAGAAATGAGAAAACTATTTACCTTATACCCTCTCTTATCTAGACCTATGCTATAGAATTTTTCAATGGAGATGAGACTTTGCGCATGTGCTATATGATGTAAATCCGCACATTTTGCGCATACTTGAAGGCATTTTTTTGCTTGAAGCGGCCCATATATCATATCTTATAGATAGTCGAACAGCATGTGCAGTTTCAGTCATACCTGGAATGCTAGTGAGATTGTACTGTCTGTATTCGCTGGTGCTGATATGAGGGATAATCCAATCACATATTCTCGGAAATCTATACTTCCTGAGCCATCCTAGAATCAAACAATAAAACATTAAAATTAAAACCATAAAACCTTAAAGCAACATTTACAATTGTAAATGACAGTATATTCTGTTTTATTTATTTATTTTTTTATTTTGTTTTGAGAAAATAACACTTGACATTCCATGTAAATCATCTACCTAGCAAACAATTCATAATGAAATGGAGAACCTTATCTTTCTCAGAAATTATATACTTCTATTGACCTTTGTCTTGTATATCTTTTTTTCAGTTTTTTCCTTTTTGTTTAAAAACAAGAGGACCATGATGGTCCTATATCGCTCACCTGAGCAAACAGCTTTGCATACTTACTGTTGAAGTTTCAGCCAAGTTCACTGCTCTAAGATTTTTGTATAAATTTTATAGCCCTGCTCCCCACAGGCCATGTTTTTTTTTCATGCTTCATGATGGCTTGAACTGAATCTTCAAAGAGGATCACCAAAAGAACAATTTCTGCCAAGTTATATTGAAATTGGTCCAGTGGTTTCTGACAAAAGGTTTTTTAAAATGTTTTATATAGCTATATAAAATAAGCCCCACCCCCTAACAGCCATGTTTTTTGACGAATCATGACTGCTTGAACAAACTTGGATAGAGGTTCACCATAGGAACATTCCTGCCAAGTTATATTGAAATCGGTTCAGTGGTTTCTGACAAGAAGATTTTTAAAGTTTTCTATTTAGATATATAGGGAAAATAAGCCCCACCCCTAGCAGCCATGTTTTTTGACAAATCATGATTGCTTGAACAATCTTGGTAGAGGGTCACCAAAGCAACATTCCTGCCAAGTAATAATGAAATCGGTCAGGTGGTTTCTGACAAGAAGAATTTTTAAGTTTAAGCCTGGCGGCCATGTTTTTTGACGTGTCATGAGGGAGTAAACAATCTTGGTAGAAGGTCACCAAAGCAACATTCCTGCCAAGTTACATTGAACTCAATCCAACGGTTTCTTAGAAGATTTTTAAAGTTTTCTATATAGATATATAGAGAAAATATGCGCCCCCTAGCGGGCATGTTTTTGATGAATCATGACAGCTTGAACAATCATGGTAGATGGTCACCAAAGAAACATTCCTGCCAAGTGATATTGAAATCGGTCCATTGGTTTCTGACAAGAAGAATTTAAACTTTTCTATATAGATAATAAGGGAAAATAAGCCCTGCCCCCTGGCGGCCATGTTATTTGACGAATCATGATAACTTGATCAATCTTGGTAGAGGGTCAACAAGGAAACATTTCTGCCAAGTTATAATGAAATCGGTTCAGTGGTTTCTGACAAGAAGTTTTTTAAGTTTTCTATATAGATATTTAGGGAAATTAAGCCCCGCCCCCTGGCGGCCACCTTTTCTGATGAATCATGATGACTTGAACAATCTTGGAAGAGGGTTACAAAAGAAACATTCCTGCAATGTTATACTGAAATCGGTCCAGTGGTTTCTGATAAGAACTTCATTAAAATTTTCTATACAGATATATAGGGAAAACGAGGCCCACGGGCCACGGGTTGCTCACCTGAGTGACATAGCTACTGCAGATATGCAGATGTTAAGCAACATTTTTCCAATCCTGTCATCCCAACTAATGAAAAGATCATCATTTAAGCAGTTCTTAATTTTGAAGAAGAATATATATGGCATGCCAGTCAATGGAGCGTGATCATTTGAACAAACTCTAAATGGCGGCCAGCTTGGATTTACGATCAGCACGATTTTAGCCATTTTTGATCTACGAGTCACCCTAATGCTTCCTACCAAGTTTCGAGTCAACTGGCCTTTTGGTTCAAAAGAAGAAGCGAAAAATAGATTTTCAAGATGGCTGCCATGGCGGCCATCTTGGATATCCGATTGGCATGATTTTAGCTATTTTTCATCTACAAGTCATCCCAATGTCTCCTAACAAGTTTGGAGTCAATTCGCCTTTCGGTGCAGGAGAAGAAGCTAAATATAGATTTTCAAGATCACAGATTTGGTGGCCATCTGGGATTTCGGATCAGAACGATTTTAGCTATTTTTGATCTACAAGTCACCCAAATGCTTCCTACTAAGTTTCGAGTCAACTGACTTTTGGGTTTAGGAGAAGAAGCGAAATATAGATTTTCAAGATAGCCGCCATGGTGGCCATCTTGGATTTACGATCTGCATGATTTTAGCTAATTTTGATCTACAAGTCACCCAAATGCTTCCTACTAAGTTTCGAGTCAACTAGCCTTTCGGTTCAGGAGAAGAAGAGAAAAATAGATTTTCAAGATGGCTGCCATGGCACCCATCCTGGATTTCCGATCGGCACGATTTTAGCTATTTCTGATCTATAAGTCACCCTGATGCTTCCTAGCAAGTTTGGAGTCAATTGGCCTTTCGGTTCAGGAGAAGAAGCGAGAAATAGATTTTCAAGATGGTGGCCATGGCGGCCACCTTGGATTTCCGATCAGCACGATTTTAGCTACTTTTGATCTACAAGTCACCCTGATGCTTCCTAGCAAGTTTGGAGTCAATTGGCCTTTCGGTTCAGGAGAAGAAGCGAAAAATAGATTTTCAAGATGGCGGCCATGGTGGCCATCTTGGATTTCCAATTGGCACAATTTTAGCTGTTTTTGATCTACAAGTCACCCAAATGCTTCCTAGCAAGTTTGAAGTCAATTGGCCTTTCGGTTCAGGAGAAGAAGCGAAAAATAGATTTTCAAGATGGCGGCCATGGCGGCCACCTTGGATTTCTGATCAGCACGATTTTAGCTACTTTTGATCTACAAGTCACCCTGATGCTTCCTAGCAAGTTTGGAGTCAATTGGCCTTTAGGTTCAGGAGAAGAAGCGAAAAATAGATTTTCAAGATGGCGGCCACCTTGGATTTCCGATCAGCACGATTTTAGCTACTTTTGATCTACAAGTCACACTGATGCTTCCTAGCAAGTTTGGAGTCAATTGGCCTTTCGGTTCAGGAGCAGATGCGAAAAATAGATTTTCAACATGGCGGCCATGGCGGCCATCTTGGATTTCCGATCGGCACGATTTTAGCTATTTTTGATCTACAAGTCATCCTGATGCTTCCTAGCAAGTTTGGAGTCAATTGGCCTTTCGGTTCAGGAGAAGAAGAGAAAAACAGATTTTCAAGATGGCGGCCATCTTGGATTTCCGATTGGAACGATTTTAGCTATTTTTGATCTACAAGTCACCCCAATACTTCCTACCAAGTATCAAGTCAATTGGCCCAGGGGTGTAGTAGGCTTTTAAAGCAATTGTTGACGCCGCAGGACGCACGACGGACGACGCACGACGGACATTGACTGACCACAATAGCTCACCATGAGCACTTCGTGCTCAGGTGAGCTAATAAGCCCTGCCCACTAGCAGCCATGTCTTTTGACAAATCATGACGGCTTGAACAATCTTGGTAGCGGATCACCAAGGAAATATTTTTGCCAAGCTATATAGAAATCGGTCCAGTGGATTCTGAAATGAAGAGTTTTAAAAAGTTTTATATAGATATATCGAGAAAATAAGCCCCGCCCCCACTGGCAGTCATATTTTTTGATGAATCATGACGGCTTGAACAATCTTGGTAGAACATTACAAAAGAAATATTCCTGCCGTGTTATACTGAAATCCGTCCAGTGGTTTCTGACAAGAAGATTCTTAAAGTTTTCTATATAGAGATATAGGGAAAATAACCTCCGCCCCCTGGCGACCATGATTTTTGATGAATCCAAATGGCTTGAACAATCTTGGTAGAGGATTACTAAAGGAACATTTCTGCAAAATTATATTGAAATCGGTCCAGTGGTTTCTGACAAGAAGATTTTTAAAGTTTTCTATATAGATATATAGGGAAAATAAGCCCCGCCCCCTGGCGGCCATGTTTTTTGACGAAGCCAAATGGCTTGAAAAATCTTGGTAGAGGATCCCAAAGGAATATTTCTGCAAAATTATATTGAAATTGGTCCAGTGGTTTCTGACAAGAAGATTTTTAAAGTTTTCTATATATATATATATATATATATATATATATAGGGAAAATAAGCACCGCCCCCTGGCGGCCATGTTTTTGGACGAATCCAAACGGCTTAAACAATCTTGGTAGAGGATCACCAAAGGAATATTTCTGCAAAATTATATTGAAATCCGTCCAACAGTTTCTGACAAGAAGATTTTTAAAGTTTTCTATATAGATAGTTAGGGAAAATAAGCCCCGCCCCCTGGTGGCCATGTTTTTGGACGAATCCAAATGGCTTAAACAATCTTGGTAGAGGATCTCCAAAGGAACATTTCTGCAAAATTATATTGAAATCAGTCCAGTGGTTTCTGACAAGAAGATTTTTAAAGTTTTCTATATAGATATATAGGGAAAATAAGCCCCGCCCCCTGGCGGCCATGTTTTTTGACGAATCCAAATGGCTTGAACAATCTTGGTAGAGGATCACCAAAGGAACATTTCTGCAAAATAATACTGAAATCAGTCAAGTGGTTTCTGACAAGAAGATTTTTTTAAGTTTTTAGTTAAAAAATCTATTTTTAGCTCCTGTGACCTAGATATGCGATGGACCGGAACCATTTGAACAAAGCTGAAAGAGGACCAACCAAGGATCATTCCTGTGAAGTTTGGTCAAAATCCAATCAGTGGTTTAGGAGGAGATGTTGTTTAAAGATTGTGGACTGACGGACGGACAGACGGACGACGACGACGACGGACGGTGAGTGGTCACAATAGCTCACCTTGAGCCTTCAGCTCAGGTGAGCTGAAAAAAAAAAAATACTATTGCTATTTTCTAGCTGCTCCTACAATATTTGCTCAGGCATGAATATAAAATTCTAATATTCATGTTATCAATAAAAATTCAACTGCAGAATACTTTTTCATACTGTAATTACCATAAACATTCAGATACCCTCACTCCTTGCAATGGTCTTCTGATAGAGTGGCAAACAGTGCCTACCCTGATCAAACTGCTCCTTTAGGAGGAGAGTTTGATCTGGGTCTGCACTGTGTGCTCAAATCTGTCTGTCCAAACAGTTAGGGTTTGTTTGTTTGTGTTGAGGTTTTACGGCCCAGTCAACCCAGTGGGGTCATGTCAAGCGCGGTCAGTTTACCTAACCACACGTTTACTGGGCAGGCTTAGTCCTCTAAGTGGTTAACCAGTATTGTGCACATTCTTTTGCCAAAAACTGATATAACTGCCCTTCTTGAATCAGTGGAAGGGAGAGAATGACCGTAGAAAATATTTCATAATCAATCTCCACGAAAGAATGTTGCCAACCTCGGCGGGGAACAGTTAGGGTAAATACTAAACCTGTAAATTAAGTTTACATACTTGGCCATAACAATATATGGGCTCACCATGCAAAAACCTGTCTTTCGGCTAATGTGGACAGCAAAGGCCCACATCAACATGTGTGGATTTGCATCTACTTAATCTGTTTAGGACCTTCACTATCTGCCTAATTAAGTATAGCAAAGTTCCTGATCAGACTATATATCTCCATTGGCTAATCTGGAGCTTTTCTGTTTTTGTTCACCCTGAAGAACCTTTCTAAAGTGCTTAACCCTTGTCCTGCTGAACCCGGATATACCCTGTCTTTGCAAACAGTGTAGATCCAGATCAGTTGGCTTCTGAATAAGCCAACTGATCTGGATCTGCACTGTTTGCCATTAAGTATGCAAATTTATATCAACAATCTGGATCAAGTAATCTGATCGTCTAAAAATTAGAAATGGGCATGGCAGCTTAATTTATTCAGCAGGACAAGGGTTAAGAGCAGTATCCTGAAAAATATTGTCTTATATCTGCACACAAACATGTTGTTGGCCTCAAAAGAATGCCATCATCATGGTACAGGTCAGTCCCGTTAGTACTCGCGTCGTTAGTGCGCAAATACGGATATAACGCGGGGACCTCCCAAAATTTTTTCGAAGGGTCCCAGTTTCCCCATCCTCTAGGTCAAAATAACAAAATGTGTTTTTTGTTTTTCAGAGCTTCGATCTGCAGAAAAAGAAATTATTAACTGCTGTTGTACATGTCATAATAGCAAATAAAAACTGATTTTGAAAGAATAAAGCTAATCAATGTATTGTCTCTGTTGTATTTTTGTTTGTGTACGTGCGTAATGAACGTAATTGACCTTTTGACCTTTTGATGTTTATTTTAAGAAGACAAACTTGTGTCAATTAAAACTTCATTTATCTTTTAAACGATACAAACATACATTGTATCTATCAAGAAATGGCTTATCCCGCGTCTAAAGAATGGGAAAATGACCACAGTTATCCATAATTAAGTACTTGAAAGACACCGAATCTTCCAGTCTGATATGGCCGCCTTGCCGACCTAATTAGATATTCATCCAATCAGCGACGGGGATCACTGGAAGTCGATTACTGCACACGCGGTCAGGTAGTAGAGCGTGTAACTGTGAAATTTGTCCGGCACTCATTGTTGTCTTGAAAAAGTTCATTCTGCTATCAGATTAACACTGATTAAAATGGAAAACCAAAGAAGAAAACGAAAAGCCTTCACGGTTAAAGAAAAACTTGAGGACATTAAACATGGCACTTAGTTGAACCAAATGCTTTGGTTTAGTCAATTTTTTTTTTCTTTGAGCTTTCGTTCTATTCTATACAAGCAGAAAGATTAAAAACTTAACGATTTCTGCTGTTTTATTAATAAGATTTCTTTTACTGGACTAAAATAATTCGCTATGCTCGCGGGGACCGGTATTGATACCGGACATTTTATGTGACTTACACCGCACTTCAACACCGTCTGTATTACAACACCAGCAAATATGGCGGATCGAGCCACAAAATGGAAACGTAAATAAAGTATATAGCGTATATATTGCAGAAAAAGTACATCAGAGGGTGTAAAAAAGACAAAACATACAACGTTAGTACTCATTCGTTTATTTATATAAATAACACATGAAATATCATTGTTTTCATTCATAAATCCCTCCAAACATGTATATACGTATGTCCCATACAAATGTCAACATTTATAAAGTCTGATCAGTCGGCTCCGAACTTACTACGCGCCTCACCTATATCGCGGTCTGCATCCCGACCAGCGCATAATAACGGGACTGACCTGTAACTGAAATGGATGTATCCAACATATTTTTTTAGCCTCATCATTCTGAACAGTAAAAGTGTAACACTACATCTTCACCAATGCATTCTACAGCAGCCAATAATCATTTAACTGTTTGCATGCTGGGTAATTTAGCATGCTTTATTGTCTTCTGTGGATTTTTTTAAAATAAACTTTTTAAAAAAAATCTTTCAAGAATACCATCAGAATGTCAAACAGTTTGGAGCCAGATCAGGCCCGACATTTTGAAACAATCTTGGTAGAGGGTCACCAAAGCAACATACCTGCCAAGTAATATTGAAATCAGTCAGGTGGTTTCTGACAAGAAGAATTTTTAAGTTTTCTTTACAGATATATACGAAAAATAAGCCTGGCGGCCATGTTTTTTGACGTGTCATGAGGGAGTAAACAATCTTGGTAGAAGGTCACCAAAGCAACATTCCTGCCAAATTACATTGAACTCAATCCAACAGTTTCTTAGAAGATTTTTAAAGTTTTCTATATAGATATATAAGGAAAATATGCCCACCCCCCCTCCTGGCGGCCATGTTTTTGATGAATCATGACGGCTTGAACAATCATGGTAGATGGTCACCAAAGAAACATTCCTGCCAAGTGATACTGAAATCGGTCCACTGGTTTCTGACAAGAAGAATTTAAACTTTTCTATATAGATAGATAATAAGGGAAAATAAGCGCCCCCCGCCCCACCCCCCCCCCCACCCACCAAGCGGCCATGTTATTTGACAAATCATGATAACTTGAACAATCTTGGTAGAGGGTCAACAAGGAAACATTTCTGCCAAGTTATAACAAGAGGCCCACGGCCCACGGTTCACTCACCTGAGTGACATAGCCACTGCAGACATGCAGATGTTCCTAATAATCTATGCAAAGATTCAGCCATAAGGCATCCTCGGTTTTGGAGAATAAGATTTTTAAATGTTTTTTCCCATACAAATGCACAGGGAAGCAAACTTGTACGACCATTATTTTAGCAACTTTGGTAGACCCCCTGTCCCCTATGATTTAAGCAAAGATTCAGCCCCAAGGCGTCCTCGGTTCTGGAGGAGAAGATTTTTAAAGGTTTTTACAATATATGGGCATGGCGGCCATCTTGGTCAATCAACTGTGACCATTTTAGCAATCTTTCATTCCCCCAATCTAAGGAGGCTCCATATGAAATTTGTGCAAAATTGGCCCAGAGCTCCAGAGGAGAAGTTGTTTGAAATTCTGAATATTTTCCCATACAAATGCATAAGGAAGCAAAATTGACCTCACGGTAAAAAGGTCAAATGTCAATGTACGACCATTATTTTAGCAACTTTGGTAGACCTCCAGATTCTGATGACATATGTAAAGATTCAGCCACACAAGGCATCCTTGGTTTTGGAGAACAAGATTTTTAAAGGTTTTTCCCATATAAATGCATAGGGAAGCAAACTTGACCTTGCCGTAAAAAGGTCAAATGTCAATATACAACATTTATTTTAGCAATTTTGGTAGACCTCCCATCCCCAATGACATATGCTAAGATTCAGCCCCTAGGCATCCTCGGTTCTGGAGAAGAAGATTTTTAGAAGTTTTTACCGTACATGGGCATGGCGGCCATCTTGGTCAACTAACCGCGACCATTTTAGCAATCTTTCATTCCCCCAACCTAGGGAGGCTCCATATGAAATTTGAGCAAAATTAGCCCAGAGCAGGGCTCTGGAAATTTTGAAATCTGAATCGGTCCAGCCGATGAAGATGACGTCATCAATGAGCCCATTTCCGAAAAAAAAAAAAAATAAATATATACAATATATATATATATATATATATATATATATATATATATATATATATATATATATATATATATATATATATATATATATATATATCACCTGACATGAAAACTAATGACAATTGGCAGTCCTATAACTCCTTTTAAATAATACACATCAACGTTATATGACGGAAGTCCGGGTATAACGAGCATGATCAAAGCTGGCGTCATCAATAAATACAGTCAGGTATGTAAAAAGAAAGAAAGATGAAAAAAAAAAAAAAAAAAAAAAAAAAAAAAAGACGGTTTTGTTGTTATTTCCACCTCCGCAGGGTTTTCCTAAACTATTTATAAACAACTGATTCCCGTCTTGTATAAGCGCGAAGACGGCGGGAAACAGGAGAGATGGAACAAAACGACTTTCATGGACCTAATTAGGTCTAATAAAAAGGCCTGCGCCATGGGCGGTTTTGCAGTTTTCAATGTTTTAAGATTTGACCAGACTGCTTTAATTTTAAGCACTGACCAATCTTGTCTAGCGCAAGTGGCGCATTACTTATTTTTACCGTGAAATCTACCTTGAATTATACTTGCGTGTTACGGCAATCAACAAAAAAACAAAAAAAAAACAAAAGAAGCAATCAATAACCCAGATCAGACGGCATTGTATGCGACATCTGATCAGGACGTACACGGTTTGGGAATTAATTTATCAAATCTGGGACCGACAAACCATATTGATCAAAACAAAAAAGAAGAGGAAGAAAACGGGTGCGTTCAAGCAGTGCATTCTTTTTTTACTCTCAGTAAAGCGACCTTTGATCTTTTGGACATGCCGACTGCACCTGGATGTTTTGCAGTGTATTCACACGTGTCACAAAAACGGATTAATTATCAGACTACCATTACTGATGATTCGTGTTAATCACTTGTTTACCGCACAAAGGTCAGTGAAGTGTTGATTTTTTGACAATGTTTGGATAATGACGTAATTAATTTGTGCTGCGGTAGGTTGCCGTTATTCATGTCTCTCCAATATACATGTCGCATTTAAAAGGTGCGCAGACGTTGTCAGTTTGGGAAGACTTGACCGTTTGTGATTTTTTAGACATCATTGATTCGTGAAAATTGGTTGGTTGGGGAAAAATGCGGTTCAAGGCACAAACCTGTTGGACCGATTTATTAGCGTTTTGGGGTGTCTGAAATCGGTCCAGAATTCTTAATTTCGGTCCAGACCGGCTATTTTTTCGGTTTTCCGGAGCCCTGGTCCAGAGGATCCAGAGAAGAAGTCGTTTGAAATTCTGAACATTTTTTCCATACAAATGCATAAGGACACAAAATTGACCTTACCATAAAATGGTCAAATGTCAATGTAAAACCATTGTTCTAGCAACTTTGGTAGACCTCCAGTTTCCTATGATATATGTAAAGGTTCAGCCGTAAGGCATCCTCGGTTTTGGAGAACAAGATGTTTAAAGGTTTCTCCCATACAAATGCATAGGGAAGCAAACTTGAACTTGCCGTAAAAAGGTCAAATGTCAATATACGACATTTATTTTAGCAATTATGGTAGACCTCCCGTCCCCGTTGACTTATGCAAAGATTCAGCCCCAAACCATCCTCGGTTCTGGAGAAGAAGATTTTTTAAAGGTTTTTACCATATATGGGGATGGCGGCCATCTTGGTCAATGGACCGCGACCATTTTAGCAATTTTTCGTTCCCCCAACCTAGGGAGGCTCCATATGAAATTTGAGCAAAATTGGATCAGGTGAGCTAATGAAATCGGTCCACTGGTTTCTGACAAGAAGTTTTTATAGTTTTCTATATAGATATTTAGGGAAATTAAGCCCCGCCCCCTGGCGGCCACCTTTTCTGATGAATCATGATGACTTGAACAATCTTGGAAGAAGGTTACAAAAGAAACATTCCTGCAATGTTATACTGAAATCGGTCCAGTGGTTTCTGATAAGAACTTCATTAAAATTTTCTATATAGATATATAGGGAAAATAAGCCCCACCCCTAGCAGCCATGTCTTTTGACAAATCATGACGGCTTGAACAATCTTGGTAGAGGATCACCAAGGAAACATTTGCCAAGCTATATAGAAATCATTCCAGTGGTGTCTGACATGAAGAGTTTTAAAAATTTTTATATAAATATATTGGGAAAATAAGCCACGCCGCCACTGGCAGCCATGTTTTTTGACGAATCATGATGGTATCTTGGTAGAAGGTTACAAAAGAAATATTCCTGCCGTGTTATACTGAAATCCGTCCAGTGGTTTCTGACCAGAAGATTCTTAAAGTTTTCTATATAGAGATATAGGGAAAATAACTTCTGCCCCCTGGCGACCATGATTTTTGACGAATCCAAATGACTTGAACAATCTTGGTAGAGGATTACCAAATGAACATTTCTGCAAAATTATATTGAAATCGGTCCAGTGGTTTCTGACAATAAGATTTTTAAAGTTTTCTATATAGAGATATAGGGAAAATAAGCCCTGCCCCCTGGTTGCCTTGTTTTTTGACGAAGCCAAATGGCTTGAACAATCTTGGTAGAGGATCCCAAAGGAACATTTCTGCAAAATTATATTGAAATTGGTCCAGTGGTTTCTGACAAGAAGTTTTTAAAGTTTTCTATATAGATATACAGGGAAAATAAGCACCGCCCCCTGGTGGCCATGTTTTTTGACGAATCCAAATGGTTTGAACAATCTTGGTAGAGGATCACCAAAGGAATATTTCTGCAAAATTATACTGAAATCGGTCCAATGGTTTCTGACAAGAAGATTTTAAGTTTTCTATATAGATATTTAGGGAAAATAAGCCCCGCCCCCTGGCGACCATGTTTTTTGACGAATCCAAATGGCTTGAACAATCTTGGTAGAGGATCACCAAAGGAACATTTCTGCAAAATTATATTGAAATCGGTCCAATGGTTTCTGACAAGAAGATTTTTAAAGTTTTCTATATAGATATATAGGGAAAATAAGCCCTGCCCCCTGGTGGCCATGTTTTTTGACGAAATCAAATGGCTTGAAAAATCTTGGTAGAGGATCACCAAAGGAACGTTTCTGCAAAATTATATTGAAATCAGACAAGTGGTTTCTGACAAGAAGATTTTAGTTAAAAAATCTATTTTTAGCTCCTGTGACCTAGATATGCAGTGGACTGGAACCATTTGAACAAAGTTGAAAGAGGACCAACCAAGGATCATTCCTGTGAAGTTTGGTCAAAATCCAATCAGTGGTTTAGGAGGAGATGTTGTTTAAAGATTTTGTACGGACGAACGGACGGACGGACAGATGGACAACGCTGACGACGGGCGGTGAGTGATCACAATAGCTCACCTTGAGCCTTCGGCTCAGGTGAGCTAAAAAAAAATACTATTGCTATTTTCTAACTGCTCCTACAATGTTTGCTCAAGCATGAATATAAAATTCTAATATTCATGTTATCAATAAAAATTCAACTGCAGAATACTTTTTCATACTGTAATTACCATAAACATTCAGATACCCTCACTCCTTGCAATGGTCTTCTGATAGAGTGGCAAACAGTGCCTACCCTGATCAAACTGCTCCTTTAGGAGAGTTTGATCTGGGTCTGCACTGTTTGCTCAAATCTGTCAGTCCAAACAGTTAGGGTTTGTTTGTTTGTGTTGAGGTTTTACGGCCCAGTCAACCCAGTGGGGTCATGTCGAGCGCAGTCAGTTTACCAAACCACACATTTACTGGGCAGGCTTAGTCCTCTAAGCGGTTAACCAGTATTGTGCACATTCTTTTGAAGGAATTGATATAACTGCCCTTCTTGAATCAGCGGAAGGGAGAGAATGACCGTAGAAAATATTTCATAATCATTCTCCACGAAAGAATGTTGCCAACCTCGGCGGGGAACAGTTAGGGTAAATACTAAACCTGTAAATTAAGTTTACATACTTGGCCATAACAATATATGGGCCACACCATGCAAAAACCTGTCTTCTGGCTAATGTGGACAGCGAAGGCCCACATCAACATGCGTGGATTTGCATCTACTTAATCTGTTTAGGACCTTCACTATCTGCCTAATTAAGTATAGCAAAGTTCCTGATCAGACTATATATCTCCACTGGCTAATCTGGAGCTTTTCTGTTTGCATTCACCCTGAAGACATCATTCTAAAGTGCTTAACCCTTGTCCTGCTGAACCCGGATACACCCTGTCTTTGCAAACAGTGTAGATCCAGATCAGTTGACTTCTGAATAAGCCAACTGATCTGGATTTGCACTGTTTGCCATTAAGTATGCGAATTTATATCAACAATCTGGATCAAGTAATCTAATTGGCTAAAAATTAAAAATGGGCATGGCATCTTAATTTATTCAGCAGGACAAGGGTTAAGAGCAGTATCCTGAAAAATATTGTCTTATATCTGCACACAAACATGTTGTTGGCTTCAAGAGAATGCCATCATCATGGTAACTGTAATGGATGAATCCAACATATTTTTTTAGCCTCATCATTCTTAACAGTAAAAATGTACACACTACATCTTCACCAATGCATTCTACAGCAGCCAATAATCATTTAACTGTTTGCATGCTTTATTTTGCATGCTTTATTGTCTTCTGTGGATTTTTTTAAAATAAACTTTTTTAAAAAAATCTTTCAAGAATACCATCAGAATGTCAAACAGTTTAGAGCCAGATCAGGCCCGACATTTTGTCAGGCCTGATCTGGATCCAAACTGTTTGCACAGGTTATTAGCAGACGACAAAAGTCACCACTAGCAGGGTACCAGTTAAGCAGATAGTAAAGCAGAGGACTTGTTCAGAAATATATGGAATATACAGAATATTTGGCGATATTTCTGTGATAATTTTTCTTATTTCTTAATAAAACCATGTTGTGGGTGCTTCTAAAGAGAGCCCATAACATACTTTTTTATGATGAAATTTATAAAATATCCCAGAATTATCATCAAATTTTCCTCCTTAAAAAATCCTCTGGTAAAGGCTTTGATTAAACTGCACCACATTTTTGCTTAGTGTAGCTCAATATAACCCAGTTTCACTTAGGCATGACCTAAATGATAACTTACCCTATCATACATAGCAAACACTTGCTTGAGAGATTCTGACACTGGCACCTGAAGGTACTTTGAGAATTCTTCAACAGTAATCTGCCCCTTTCCACTCAGATCTATACAGCTAAACTTTTCCAACATTTCATTCAACTGTTCTAAACTCATACTGAAAAACAAAAGAACTCATCCAATACATTCTGTCTGGGTACACTTCCAAGGGAAATAACACTCACATGGATATATTTGCCTCTCTCAAGTCAATTTCCTGTCTGCCAAAATTATCTCCCTTTGCAACATGGTGGAAACTCTTTTAGGTTTATCATTCTATTCACCTTGAAAAACAACCAACGCATAGCTCTGGATAAAATGTCTCTCTTGCTTGAGTTTTTTTGTTTTTTTTGTTTTTTTTGTTTTTGTTTCTTATAAACAATTACTTATATTTTTCTAATATATTCCTAAGAAGGTCATTGAAATGACCAGATTGTGAAGACCTTATCAAAAGTTAACATGACTGGTGCTGACTGATAATTCCTATTTGTCCTGCACAGGGAATGACTCTCCAAGGGCAGAGGCACTCCAGTTAACATAAGATATGACTTCATTCTTTTTTCTAATAACCAGGCTCCCCAGCAGGGTCTTTTGAAAATGTTTTTACAGCAAATTTTTCAACAAAATAAAGAGCAAAAAGAGAATAATTTTCTCTCAATATACCTGCCATCATGGCATACACTGCCATGAGTTCAACACTTTATGTTCTGTTTTCTTCAATTTCTTCACAACTGGATCATCTGCTGTCTCAGATTGCTGTTTTGTCAATGGCAGACATCAATAATTTACAAGACAGCAAACTAAAATGATCCTCTTTTCCAAATGTGACACAGCACAAATAAATGGCTAAAAATAAAGGTTTTCTGAACAAAATACAGGACCCAGTTGTTCAAACTCAAAGCATCATTAGCTTAACAAGCTTGTTAATGACAAACTCGTCATGAAAAACTGTTGTAGCCAAGATATTTTCAAATACAGATGTTTTTGCTGCAAAAATTTGAGTGCAAAAGCTTCTCATATTTTTTTTTCAGCAAAAAATATGTACTGGCCATATTGCAAGATAGAAATTGCTAACAACGTCGTTAAGTTTTAAACAACTGGGCCTAGGTTTTTATAGGTTCTTCAGTTAAATTAAAGGTTTTAAAGGATTTCAAGTAAATTAAAGGTTTTAAAGGTTCCCCTAGGGGGCCTGAAAAACTTACCATTTTCACCCTAAATATTTAGAGGTGTCTAAAAAAACTGTTGCATGAGTAACAAACAGTGTAAACCCTGATCAGATGCCACATTCTGTGGCATCTGATCAGGGTTTACACTGTATGCTCAGGTATATCTGTCCAAATATGTAGGGTAAATATGGTACACTTATTTCTGATCTTACCCTAATTTTTTGTGTAACTTCTGGAACTCTACCAGGCCAGCTGCCATAGGCAGATTAAGTCTCTGTGCTGTCATCATAAGCCGACAATCATCATAAGTGTGATCTGTTATTGGTACCCCAAGAGCCCTAAAAACAAAAGAACCATCATTAACATAGTGCCATGATTTATGGCCTTAGAATAGCAAAGGTTCAAATTTAGATGGCTACTAATACAAAATTACAGCAGAAGGGAGCTGGATACACTAACAAGGGAGATACCATTTCTTACAAGGGAGGCTTCTTTTGTGACTTCCTGTCTGCTTTCCTGCATAGAAATCCCTTCTGAAAACAGGTCTTCTAAAAGGAAAGGGGACTGCTCTAAAAGGAAAGAATTTGCTCCCAACAGGACCCCCTTGGGAGCAAATTCTTTCCTTTTTAGTGCAGACCCTTTGAGAAGCGAGGCAAAATTACTATTGATATTGCTGGTAACCCTAGACATGTTTCCATGCAGAATCAAAATCCAAGGCTCCAGACAAAAGAGGCTTTCAGTTTTGCCATTTTTACACTAAAAATATGAGCTAAAATATGCCATGTGAAAATGGGTCTACAGCACACATTAGAACAGTAAAGTCAAGACTTATGCAAGCTTGCACATCCCTAATTTCATCAGGGGCTTTCCATAGACATGTTCTATATCCCATGACTAAAGTGGACAGAGAAGAACCTGTGCAGATGAGCAGAGTAATCTAGGCCTTCCCTGTCAACTTATGCCCAAAGACATATTTTCATATGCCATGGCATGGCTCATGTCATTGATTCAGATTATATGTGAATTGAGATAAAATAAACAAACAATTTAATCATTTCTCCGCAAAAACCTATGTTGTGGGTACTCATTGGAACATATGTTGTGGGTACTCATTGGAAGCACCTCAATGAGGTGCTTCAAATGAGTACCCAAAACATATGTTGCTGTTTTTTTTTTTTTTTGTTTTTTTTTTTTTCTTCGTTATTTTTGTTTTCTGTGGAGAAATAAAGATATCAACAGTTTTTTGTTGTTGCTGAAAAAAAACAACAGTTTCTAGGGTTCTGTATTAATTTGAATAGCATCACAATTCAGCCGAATACGAGCAACATGTAAAGGTTTATGTACATGGAATTCAACTGAAATAGTTCCCAACTTATTTATTAATAACTATCCTGCTTTTAAGCAGCAAGTATTTGAAGAATGTGTTCAAGATTTTATGCTATTTTTATTTGAAATAAGCACAACCTAACTGGAAAGTAGTCTGCCCACAACAAAGCTGAAACTCAGCTCATGAGCCAGAGACTTAGTGCTACCACCATGGATACCCCTCCAAGGGAGATCAATGATCAAGCCTTATCTTCTTCTCAAATGACACTACTCTTTAAAGAACAAGCTTGCTCCAACTGGAAGCACAGTTATTCCTTTAAGAGTAGACCCTGCTAGGAAAGAATTCGCATGCTAGGAAAGCAAATGTTCTTCTGCTGGAGTGGTCTCCCTTTGAAAGGGGAGCTAAACAATTTCATTTAAGAGAGCTGAATACATTAGGTACATGGTCTACCATTTTATACAAGGGAAAATGTTTTGTTACTTCCTGTTTGCCTTCTAGCACACTGGTCCCTTCTGAAAAAAGTTATCCATTTTGAAAGGATTAACTACTCCAAGAGGGACCCAATTTCAGAAGGGAAGCAAAAACAATTTTGATAGTTACCTCCCATGAAAGTGCGCTCTATTCTCCTAAAAATGTTTTATTTATTTGAGATGCATCAATTCATTTGAGGCATTGGACTTCCAATGACAGAATACATTGTACAATGTTTAAGTATTTGGACAAACAGGCCTGTGCAAACAGTGGATACCCAGAGATCAGATGCCCAAGAATGCGTGATCAGGATCTACATTGTTTGCCACTCATCTGACAACTCTTAATCACACCAATAGGCAGTAAAAAGGACTTGTTCAAACCTTAGGATAAAATGCACCAGAACCTGCATGATATTTGCACTATATCTCTGGATCTACACAAATTAACACTGTGACGGTGACAGGCATATATCCGGATTGTACTGCATGAATGACAATCAGGGTCTGCACAGCTTGCATACACTACATACTTCAACTCCTTACCACACTTCTAAACATTGAACAAGTCTTTTTTACTTTATCAATTGGTGTGTCTAAAATCTGATGTATATGGCAAACAGTTTAGACTCTGATAAGGCACTACATTTGTGAGGCAAACAGTGAGTTCCAAGATCAGATGCTGCAGTCTGCCACATCTGATCTGGGATTATACTACTTCCTCATTCCTGTCTGTTCCAATACTTATGGAATATACAGCATGTTCACATACCCTTTTCACATCAGGCAATCAAATCAACCAAATTATCCTTATGCACTCTGTAGATTAAATCAACAGATGAAAAATTACTGCTATGTGTAGTTTTCTCTTTTTTTTTTTATTTCAAGAAGGAAAAAAAATACTGAACATTTCATTCAAAATACAGGGGCTGTTTTAGTGGAATGTCAATTCATTTTTTTTTTTTTTTTGAAAAAATAAAGAAATATAAAATATTTTCTATTAACCATTAAAAACGCCAAGAAAATCTGCATCTGAAAATGTTGTCTGTTTATGTCATCTGCTGAATATTCTTGCAAACTTTTCAAACCTATTTTTGCATACAGGCAAACAATGTGGACCCTGATCAGACTGCTCCTAGAGGAGCAGTCTGATCTGGGTCTACACTGTTTGCAAAAATGACTTTTAAAATTGCAAGCAGGCGACAAAGCAGACGACAATTGTTGCGACTGGCAGTTTTAGGGTTAATATTTAATTCACCAGGGAAAATGCTAATATAACCTAGCTGTCTAGATACAGGTCTCTATACTTGGGTAAGCATAATCATGTGAAAGTAAATATAAAATGTAAGTACTGGAAAATGCATACACATGTGGTATTTGTGGAAAAATTGTAATAGGTAATATAGGGAAAACCTGATTCATGTCATATATAAATTTATAAGGAAGGCCCAGCGAAAAAAAAAAAAAAAAATGCTCTAAATAAGGACAAATCTAAATAACTATTTTCTGTCTTTCTTCCTTCTTTTTTTTTTATTTTTTATTTTTTATTTTTTTTTTTTTTTTTACATAAAAAAGTATGCTATATCTCATCCAACTGCCTCACTACCAGAACATAGGTTCTGTGGGCAAACAAGACAAACAAAAATGAACGTACTTTGAGCTAAAACAAAAAGTGTATTATCCAGAGCCCAGTTGTTCAAAGCGTTGTTAGCTTAACAAGCTCATTAAGGGTCATTTCGTTAACTGTTTCAGCGGATTCAATGTACAATATTCTGATATTTTTTGCTGAAAAAATGCGCGTAGCTTTTGCACTGCAAAAGCTACTCACATTTTTTCAGCAAAAAATATCAGAATATTTGCGTATCACTAGATGTAAATTTTAACAAATCGTTAACTAACGACATCATTAGCTTTGAACAACTGGGCTCAGAATTTCAACAAACTATTATTATTCAAACTTGCTTTAAGCAGAGTCTAAACACAGGACATCTCTTTATAACAGTATGGATCTCTTTATAACAGTATGGATGGGTCCATGGAACTGCATAGCATTAGAAGTTAACAGCATTATAATGCAGCTAAAATATAAAGCTTATCACAGTTACAAGAATTCCGCGGAAGGCGTCATCGCACCTGCTGGCGCAAAAGTCACAGGAGCCACAATCAGAATGTGGTTATTAAATAAGTTTATTTCATTCTTAGCAGTGCTTTCTTGGAAAACTGGGTTGAAAAAAATGTAGACAAAGTGCCTAATGGGGCACATATATTCTTGGCCAGTGCCATTTCCTGTAATGGCTATATCTTCAGCAATGACTTTTCATATTATACAGCCCAATGATAATGGAACGTTGACGTAAAATGTGTAAAAGTCACTGGAGCATGAAATATAGGTCAAGGTCACGGGTCAAGGTACCTGCTAATTCAGTAAATCAAGGAGAAGCACAATGCAAGGTATGGTGGTTGTAGGCCTTATAGTTGAGGAGTTATCAAACATCAACGTAAAATGTGTCAAATATAGGTCAAGGTCACTGGGTCAAGGTACCTGCCAAGCCAGGGCAATGAGGTGAAGCACTATGCAAGGTTTAGTGGTTGTAGGTCTTATATTTGAGGAGATACCAAACATCAATATAAAATGTGTCAAAGTCACTGGAGTGCACAATATAGGTCAAGGTCACCAGGTCAAGGTACCTGTCGAGTCAGTACATCGAGAAGAAGTGCTATATAAGGTTTGGTGGTTGAAGGCCTTACAGTTGAGGACATATGGAAGGGTGATGTAAAAGGTGTAAAAGTCAATGGAGTGTGAAATATAGGTCAAGGTCACCCAGTCAAGGTACCTGCAGAGTCCGTACATTGAGGAGAAGCACTATGCAAGGTTTGATGGTTGTAGGCCTTATAGATGAGGAGATATTGAACGTTGACGTAAAATGTGTAAAAGGCACTGGAGCACAAAATATAGGTCAAGGTCACCGGGTCAAGATACCTGCCAAGTCAGTACATATAGGAGAAGCACTATGCAAGGTTTGGTGGCTAGAGGTCTTACACTTGAGGAGATCTGGAACGTTGATGTAAATTATGTCAAAGTCACTGCAGCCAAAATATAGGTCAAGGTCACCAGGTCAAGGTGTCTGCTAAGTCAGTACATTGAGGAGAAGCACTTTGCAAGGTTTGATGGTTGCAGGCCTTATAGTTGAGGAGATATCGAATGTCGACGCAAAATATGTCAAAGTCACTGGAGCGCAAAATATAGGTCAAGGTCACCGGGTCAAGGTACCTGCCAACTCTGTACATCTAGAAGAAGCACTATGCAAGGTTTGGTAGTTGTACGCCTTATAGTTGAGAAGATCTGGAACGTCTACGTAAATTGTGTCAAAGTCAATGGAGCGCAAAATATAGGTCAAGGTCACTGGGTCAACATATCTGCCAAGTCAGGAGGTCAGGGAGATGTGTCATGCAAGGAATGATGGTTGTTGTAGAATTGTACTTGATTAGAATACTAACTTTGACGTAAATGTCGAACTTCGACATAACAGAACTGTTAAGAGACAGACGGACGGACGAACGGACAGACGAATGGAAAAGCGGGCACCTATGTCGCAAAGTCAGGAGGTCAGGGAGATATTTCATACAAGGTTTGATGGTTGTTTAGTCTTGTAGTTGATTAGAATACTAACTTTGACATAAATGTCGAACGTCGACATAACAGAACTGTTAAGAGACGGACAGACGGACAGACAGACAGACGAACAGACAGACAAATGGAAAAGTGGTCACCTATGTCGCAAAGTCGGGAGGTCAGGGAGATGTTTCATGCAAGGTTTGATGGTTGTTTTGTCTTGTAGTTGATTAAAATACTAACTTTGACATAAATGTCGAACGTCGACATAAATGTTGACAGACGGACGGACGAATGGACAGACATACAGAAAAGCGGACACCTCTGTTGCAAAGTCAGGAGGTCAGGGAGATGTTTCATGCAAGGTTTGATGGTTGTTTAGTCTTGTAGTTGATTAGAATACTAACTTTGACATAAATGTCGAACGTCGACATAAATGTTGACAGACGGACGGACGGACTGACGGACGGACGGACGGACGGACGGACAGAAAATCGGACGCCTATATCGCACCCTGCTACAAGCAGGTGCGATAAAAATGAGGGAACTTTCAGAAGATCATGGCCCAGTTGTTCAAAGCATCCTTAGCTTAACAAGCTCATTAGTGGTCAAAATTTTAACTGTTCTAGTAAGTACAATATCTAGTTCACAGGCATTTTTGCTGAAAAAATGCGAGTAGCTTTTGCAAATGCAAAAGCTACTCACATTTTTTCAGCAAAAATATCAGCACATATGCCATATTTCAGGATCAAAGTTTAACGATACGTTAACTAACGACATCGTTAGTTTTGAACAACTGGGCCCAGTTTTGTTGTTTTTGCACCAAAACACTTCTTGAGGGTTGTGGTTATTCCAATGAGCACATACCCAATATGTTTTGATGTAAAAATAAAACAAAAAAATCCTAAATCATAACATTCCACATCTGGAGCTACAAATATATCAAACTCACAGTGAAATAAGCATTTGGAAGGCATGGCTTAATACAATAAATGTCCTAAAATTTGAAACACTTTATTTGTAATTTTTTTGCCCGATTTTCGTATTTTGTACATTTATTTCACAAAATTCTTAGTGCAATGGCAAACAGTGTAGACCCTGATCAAACTGCTCCTAGTCTGATCTGGGTCTGTAGTTTGTTTATGCAAATTAGTCGCAAAGGTTGGTGTACAAAATTTTAGGGCAATCACTCTAGGTGTTATATGGAATATAGCGCTACAGTGAATAGTTTTAAATGAGGATTCAGTGCAGCAATGGGAGCTGACCAGATTACAGATGCACATGTACACAGGCTTTGTTGCTTTATAAGGCAGAATTTACATAAGATGACCCACATATGATACCTGTACAACAACAACAACCAAATTGCTGTGTTCTAATGAACTAGTTTTCCATTTCAAACCCTGAAATATATTTAGATGGCCATTAACCCTTGTCCTGCTGAACCCGGATATGCCCTGCCTTTGCAAACAGTGTAGATCAGATCAGTTAGCTTCTGAAGAACTGATTTGGATCTGCACTGTTTGTCACTATGTGAATTTGTATCCATAACCGGGATCAAGCAATCTGATTAGTTAAAAATTAGAGGTGGAGTTTGGCATCTTAATTTATTCAGCATGACAAGGTTTAACATATTACTCCTCTGCTTTCAATATCTTTCAGGAAGTCGCTTTTTTCCTGATACTTTACTCAGAAGAAGTGAATTTGCAAAATTTTGTCTTGATTTAATGTAAAACCTTTTCTCCTAACTGCCTTGTATGCACAAAAGTATTTGGTTTGTTTGGATTTTAATGCCTAGTCAACACTATTAAGGTCATGTAGAGCCAGTCAGTTTACCAAAACCACATTTTCCTGGGCAGGCTTAGCCCTATAAGCAGTAAATCAGTACTTGCGCACATTCTTTCATTAGAAACTGTCAACTGCCCTTCTTGAATCATTGAAAGGGAATGAATGACCATAGAAAATATTTCATAATGAGTCCCCACAAAAGAATATTGCTGGGCCTGACAGGAATCGAACCCTCAACCTCCTGATCACTAGTCGGACGGGCATTCAACTGAGCCCCATGGACGGCTAAAAAAAATTGTATTTTGTTCATTAGTTTTAAAAATAGCAGTTCTGAATGTCTCCCCAATGCCTCCAACCAAGGTTCAGCTTAATCCTACTTATCGTTCCAGAGCAGATGCCGTTTCAAGATTTTCAAGCTGGCCACTCATGCCTCCCACCAAATTAAAATATGTGAATCTCTATGTTGCTCCGATGCCTCCCATTAAGTTTCAGCTCAATCTGGGAGATGACATTTAAATCAGAAGGGAATGATTTTAGCAATTCTAAATCTTCATGTGGCCCCATGCCTCCCACCAAGTTTGGGCTCAATCTGACTTAGGGTTCGGGAGCGATGTGGTTTCAAGATTTTCAAGACGGCTGCCTGAAATGGAATGATTTTAGCAATTCTGAATCTCTGTGTCACTGTGATGCCTCCCATCAAGTTTTGGCTCAATCCAATTTACGGTTAGGGAGGAGAGGTTGTTTGAAGAATTTCAAGATGGCCGCCAGGGCGGTCATCTTGGATATCGGAATGGAATGATTTTAGCAATTCTGAATTTCTATGTGGCTTTGATGCCTCCCATCAAGTTTTTGCTCAATCTGACTTATGGTTTGGGAGGAGATGTTGTTTGAAGAATTTCAAGATGGCCGCTGTGGCGGCAATCTTCGATATTGGAACGGAACTATTTTAGCAATTCTGAATCTCTGTGTCACCGTGGTGTCTCCCATCAAGTTTTGGCTCAATCCGACTAATGGTTTGGGAGGAGATGTCGTTTGAAGAATTTCAAGATGGCTGCCGTGGCAGCCATTTTGGATATCGGAACGGATTGATTTTAGCAATTCTGAATCCCACTAAGTTTCAGCTCAATCCAACTTATAGTTCTGGAGATGTCAAAAATGTGAAAACCTAACAATGGATGACGGATCACAACAGACAGATGGACAACAGACCATGGCATAAGCCGACCTGATGCAAAGCTCCAGGTGAGCCAAAAATCCACTGTTTGCCTTTTTTTTCCTATACAAAAGCCTAAGTGGCCAAATCTGACCTTGCTGCAAAACAGGTCAAGTTTAATCAAGCGGTATCATTTGAACAAACTTGATAGGGTTTAAGCCAACAATGCTGCTTACCAAGTTATAAGATCATCAGCCATTCTGTTCCTAGCTAATTAAAGGGTTTTTTACCATATATGGATGTGGTGGCCATCTTGCAACTGGTCATGTGACCCAGACTTCATGAACAAACTTTTGATTTCCGACCCCATGGAGGTTCCACATGTAATTTGGTTTCAATCAGCCAAATGGTTTCAGAGATGTCATTTGAAAATGTTGAAGTTGCACACCATGCAGACGACGACTAACGACAGTCCACTGCCTATCCTATAAGCCCACTGGAGCCTTCAGCTCTAGTGAGCTAGGAATTATGTCAACACTATTATGTTTAGAAATGTTTCCTACCTAGAGCTATGAGGTACTAAATTACTGATGACATAATACTTTTTTTGTATCATTATTGAACTATTGCCACATAAAAATCAAGAACAGAAGAAAATTCATGAAGCTTGTACCTTTTTTTTTTTTTCTCTAAAATTACAGGTGAAAACTGCAAAACCACACTTTCTCTTTAGTTTGGAAATCCTATGTGAGATCTCTAACTGCATTTGCAGGATTACAGATATCATTATCTAGTTAGGTATTCAAACAGATGGATAAAAACTCTTCAGCTGAATGACTGAACTAGTGTATAGAAAAACATATGTGTAATGTGGAAAAAAGGTTTTTATGCCATATGCAAATAGCGAAGGTCCAGATGAGCCTGTATATCTGAGCAGTCTGATCTGGACATTCAGTGTTTATCGACATATACTCCAATATCCACTGATTCTGTAAGTGGACAACACAGGTCATCATCAGCCTGCATGAATGCACAGGCTGATCAGGGTCTGCACTGCTTGCAAACTGCATAAAGGTAATTTTCTTGTGTTGTGCATCATATGAAACAAAGTACCATATTTAGCCTTAGTATCCAGCCACCATAACTTCTAACAATATTCCCAGTAAGCATTCTTTATAAATCTATAGCAGGCTGTTATTGGCCCATCAAGGTAGCTGATGGGCCTTTAACGGCCCGCTATAGATTTATAAAGAATGCTAGCTGGGATTTGTTGTAAAATTGAAACATCTCCATCTTTATCAACTTTTGATATCAAAAATCTGTGAATGAGAGGCCAACAGTGCAGACCCTGATCAGACACAGCAGACTGTGGCATCTGATCTGGATCTATACTGTTTGTCCAGGCATGTCTGTCCAAAAACTTAGGGTATGAATTGTACTAGAAATTTGTTTTACCTTGCCATGACATCTCGAACATTATTAGCAAACAACTTAGGATCTTCTATTTCTTCTTGACTAGGGTTATATACTGGTAGAAACTGAAAAACAAATGGGAAAAGATATAATATCTAAGTTATTCAGAAAATATCCTGTTAACCCTTGTCCTGCTGAACTTGGATATACCCTGCATTTGCAAACAGTGTAGATTCAGATCAGTTGGCTTCTGAAGAAGCCAACTGATCTGGATCTGCACTGTTTGTCATTAAATACGTGAATTTCTATCAAAAACCTTGATCAAGTTATCTGATTGGCTGGAAATTAGAAGTAGATGTGGCATCTTAATTTATTCAGCATGACAAGGGTTAAATGTACGTACTGTCAGAATTTACTCTAAATATTCAGATGCTGAATAAATTTTGTTATATTTATTCTAAAATTTTTAATGCATGTATTTGGCTACCTGATGAGGTGTGTAAAATGTTGTGACAGGATGACAGACAGTGTAGACCCTGATCCTAAAGGAGCACTTTGATCTGGGTCTATACTTTTTGCCAGGTTTCTCTGTCTGTACATTAGTCTGAATATAAATCTAATATTTATATACCACATAGCATATACTCATACTAGCATTACACTAATTCTAAGGCTTTTACCAGACAGACAGACAGTAAATTTTTTATGCTACCAGGCAACCGAGTCACACAGAGGTACTGCCAGGCTTTCCCAAATTTAACAACTTCTATAATTCAGTGAACTATTCCACTTTTTGCTATAGCTGAATAACCATTGTTTATCTGGATGTTTGTTATCGCTCACTGCTCATTGACCATATTGGGAGAAAGAGATGTACATATACTTGATAACAAAACATCAAGGTTCTTTTAAAATGTACCCACGTTTTCAAAGAGAAAAAAGAAAAATATTTATCTGAAAATATTTATCTGACTACCCCTTTTATCTACAGCTAAGCCATAAAAAAACAAAAAAACCTAAAATGAATGAAAGCGTTGAACACCCAAGATTCTATATGTCTTAGGGATGTGCAGGATGATCTGTATCTTTGAAACCATATTTACTCCAAGTACTGGGACAGACCAGCCTGGGAAAACAGTATAGACCCAGATCAGACACTGCAGAATGCAGCATCTGATCAAGGTCTAACATTGTTCAGCATCCCCATCCCCTTCCCACCCCACCACAAGCAGTGTTATGCCACGTCAACAGATAGAAAAATGGACAATTTTAATTTTAGGACAAGTACGGTAAGAAGTTATGGTGTCTCAATACTTAGGGTAAATATGGTCTTGCCACAGAATAGTCTGTCTTCTTGTTGATTATTTGTTTTCTACTCAGCACTTGTTAACACTACTCCTGCTGAACCCAGATATGTCCTGCCTTTGCAAACAGTGTTAATCCAGATCAGCTGGCTTCTAAAGAAGCCAACTGATCTGGATCTGCACAGTTTGCCCTAAAGAATGTGAACTTATATCAACAGTCAGGATCAAGACATCTGATTGGCTGAAATTTAGAAATTGGAGTGGCACCTTTATTTATTCAGCAGGACAAGGGTTAAGGAGGAATATTTGATGATAATTCTAGCATAATTTTTTCCATTCCCCATAAAAATATATGTTGCAGGTATTCATTAGAAGTGCTTCATCGAGGTACTTCAAATAAGTACCAATAACAAATGTTTTTATAGAGAAAGAAGAAAAAGAATTCCTCTGAAAGCTATGTCACGCCACGCAAATTTACGAAGTTGATGAACCGTGAAATATAGGTTGAGGTCCAATATACATACTGCTGTCTCAGTTGTCATCCCTAAGTACAAGCTTATCCCAAGTATCATCACTGTAGCCTATGTAGTTCCTGGGAAATGAACTTGAACATCGGGGTCGAAGTTAAGGTTGATGCAAGTGTTGATGGACTGACAGATGACCGGGCCAATGGACGAACAAACGGAAAACCTGAACCCTATATCAGGCCATGCTAAAAGCAGGCGCGACAAAAATTAACCTGCAATTATCATGAAATACTCCTATTTAACAAGTCCAAAGTCTACTGTAGGTTTTTGACTGAGTTGCGATTTAACGACACGTCAACCCTTGTGGGTCATTTTGTGTCGTCTCCCAGAGAAAGGGAGAAGAGATATAGAAGAGATAGTAGAGGAGATAAAAGAGAGGGACAGGGGAGAATGGAAAATGAATGAAAGTGAAGGAACAGAAGAAATATAAACATTTCCCCACTACCCTTACCTGCTGCAAGAACAGCAGACCTTGCCCAACTGTAAGCCAATATCAGTTGGACGCCCCGGTGACGTAAGATACACGACACCTTGCCTCACCCAACCACCCCCCCCACCCCACCCCCCCCCCCCCACCCACCCACCTTAGGTTTTTACCTCTATTTCTAGACGAGTATTTATCTGACATAAGGTGAGCCATAGTAAAGTCAATCTGCAAGTACAAAAAAAATCAACAAATATAAACAATTCATTTTATATACAGGGGCCCAGTTGTTCAAAGCGTCGTTAGCTTAATGAGCTCGTTAAGGGTCATTTCATTAACTGTTTTAGTGGATTCAATACACAATATTCTGATATTTTTGGCTGAAAAAATGTGAGTAGCTTTTGCACTGCAAAAGCTACTCATATTTTTTCAGCAAAAAATTTCATCATATTTGCGTATCACTCGATGTAAATTTTAATGAATCGTTAACTAACGACATCATTAGCTTTGAACAACTGGGCCAGGATCTATTGCTGAGGATGATAGGTACCTGAGCAGCAAAGCTTTTACACAATACCACTAACAAGGCATCAAGGAAAGATTATACCTCCAGATAAGGTATTTTTTTTAACCAAAAAAAGTATTAATACACCACAACCTCTTTATAATACTATTGTTGGGGTCCATAGCATAAACCTTGTTAGTTAAACAACTGTGTTATATACAAACAAAAATGTATAGATTATATTGAAAAATGACCATTTATGGTCATTTTTCAATATAATCTATACATTTCTGGGATCCATCTTTGAATCTTATTATATCCAAAACCGTATTATAATGAACCGTGTTATAAAGAGGTTGTAGCGTACATAGCTCCAAATAAGAGGGGGTATCCATATATTATTTTTCTTACTTATCCACGAAAACATATGTTGTGGGTACTCATTAGAAGCGCCTCGCCGAGGCGCTTCTAATGAGTACCCACAACATACGTTTTCTTAGAGAAATAAGAAAAAATATTCGTACTTTTCTGTTGAAAAAACCTTATCAGAAGCTATGTTGATATCTTTTTATTCTGCCACAAAAATGTACTGTATATTGTGGCTACTCATTACAAGCATCTCATCAACACACTTCTAATGAGTACACTTATTAGGAGTGCCTCATTGCTGCACTTCTAATGAGTACCCAAAATGTCTGTTTTTGTGGAGAAATAAAAAAAATATTTATCTGATACGTCCTCCATTCTGGAGACATGAAAGATATTTCTTCTAAAAATTAGCTAAAAAAATCTTGTAATGTCATGCACCGCTATGCATCATACTTCTGCACTGTTTCTGTCCAATTTAATGACAATCTTATTAAAATGTCAATGGAATATGATCCAGAAACTTGAAACACATAACCAACATACCGGTTGTAAATGTAAAAAACTCTTAATGAAAAAATCTAGAATTACATGTAGTTTGTACTATAAACTTGACAGATGAACGAAAACCCCAAGGGCAGATAACCCATGAATGAAAAAAACATTTAACCATATATACTCCTACTTTATAGCTCTAGATAAGAGGGGTTACCAAAATAAATACCGTATTCGCCCTAATTACCAAACTGTGTGCTTAGATTTTCAAAATTACCAGAAAATTTTTTTATTAAATTGTCTCCTAATACAGGTACTTTCAAGAAAGCGCAGCAGAGAATTTCGTGTGGGGTGTATTCAATGATACTTATGCAATATTCTTCTGTTTTTCTTTAAAAAAACATATGTTGTTGGTACTCATTTGAATTGCCTTAACTTGTTAAGGCAATTCAAATGAGTACCAACAACATACGTTTTTATAAAGAAGTAGAGAAAAGTACACTGGCTGTAAACTGAAGACTACTAAACAGCTTGACTCTGCATTTATAGGAGCATGTGCAGTAATTAGGTCAATTACGGTATGTTACTTATTTCTCTTAGAAAACATATATTGTGGATATTCAATAGAAGCACCTTGGTGCTCCTTTAGTGAATGCCTACAATTTATGTTTTCAAACAAAATAAGAAAAATCTCAATACTTTTTGGACAAAACAAATGCCTTAATTGGAGCTATAAACATGTCATACTGACTAATTCTGTGAAGTTTTATAAAAATCTGACAACAATTTGGAGTAGTATTACTTGGTTCTCATACTGACAAATCAGTAAATGACTATAACAGAATAAATTTACTCACGCCCCTGGGCCTTCCCATGTCCACGTTATAGTGTCCTGAAAAAAAATTACATAAATTTCAGGATAAGCTGAATATGAATAAATACAAGTCAGAGAGCACTCTCTGTGCTTCTAGTGAGCACCCACAACATATTTTTGCCATGAAATAAAACTGCAAGCCATGCACCATGCCCCGCCACAGCGACATATTCCCTATGCACTTCCGTAGTATAAGGGTTGAAAACAATCTAAGTTAAACATGAAGAGAAGCAATAAACAGTTATTTCATAACTCTTAAAACAAGAGCTGTTGTAGGACAGCGAGCCTGCCTGCTGGGTACATTTTATATTGTAACATTTTTATCATTAAGCCATATAATATAGGTCACACTGACCTAGATGTATTTGTATGTAAATCATTTTGTCACATAGATATAATAATCCAGGTATGACAATTCTCCATGAAATAGTAATAAAAATAAAAGGCAAAATCACTGAAGCATGAAATATAGGTCACAATGACCTAGATATAGTAAGTGGTCATTCATTGGGTCACATGGAACTAATATCCCAGGTGTGACATTTATCCAACAAATAGTATTCAAGATATAAGGCAAAATCACTTAACCATGAAATATAGGTCACACCAACAGAGATATATTTTGACGTCAATAATTGGGTCACAAGGAACTAATATCCCAGGTGTGACATTTATCCAACAAATAGTATTCAAGATATAAGGCAAAATCACTGAACCATGAAATATAGGTCACAATGACCTAGATATAGTAAGTGGTCATTCATTGGGTCACATGGAACTAATATCCCAGGTGTGACATTTATCCAACAAATAGTATTCAAGATATAAGGCAAAAATCACTGAACCATGAAATATAGGTCACACCAACAGAGATATATTTTGACGTCAATAATCGGGTCACAAGGAACTAATATCCCAGGTGTGACATTTATCCAACAAATAGTATTCAAGATATAAGGCAAAATCACTGAACCATGAAATATAGGTCACACCAACAGAGATATATTTTGATGTCAATAATCGAGTCACAAGGAACTAATATCCCAGGTGTGACATTTATCCAACAAATAGTATTCAAGATATAAGGCAAAATCACTGAACTATGAGATATAGGTCACACCAACAGAGATATATTTTGACGTCAATAATCGGGTCACAAGGAACTAATATCCCAGGTGTGACATTTATCCAACAAATAGTATTCAAGATATAAGGCAAAATCACTGAACCATGAAATATAGGTCACACCAACAGAGATATATTTTGATGTCAATAATCGAGTCACAAGGAACTAATATCCCAGGTGTGACATTTATCCAACAAATAGTATTCAAGATATAAGGCAAAATCACTGAACTATGAGATATAGGTCACACCAACAGAGATATATTTTGACGTCAATAATCGGGTCACAAGGAACTAATATCCCAGGTGTGACATTTATCCAACAAATAGTATTCAAGACATAAGGCAAAATCACTGAACCATGAAATATAGGTCACACCAACAGAGATATATTTTGACGTCAATAATCGGGTCACAAGGAACTAATATCTCAGATGTGACATTTATCCAACAAATAGTATTCAAGATATAAGGCAAAATCACTGAACCATGAAATATAGGTCACACCAACAGAGATATATTTTGACGTCAATAATCAGGTCACAAGGAACTAATATCCCAGGTGTGACATTTATCCAACAAATAGTATTCAGGATATAAGGCAAAATCACTGAACCATGAAATATAGGTCACAATGACCTAGATATAGTAAGTGGTCATTCATTGGGTCACATGGAAGTAATATCCCAGGTGTGACATTTATCCAACAAATAGTATTCAAGATATAAGGCAAAATCACTGAACCATGAAATATAGGTCACACCAACAGAGATATATTTTGACGTCAATAATCGGGTCACAAGGAACTAATATCCCAGGTGTGACATTTATCCAACAAATAGTATTCAAGATATAAGGCAAAATCACTGAACCATGAAATTTAGGTCACACCAACTGAGATATATTTGACGTCAATAATCGGGTCACAAGGAACTAATATCCCAGGTGTGACATTTATCCAACAAATAGTATTCAAGATATAAGGCAAATTCACTGAACCATGAAATATAGGTCACAATGACCTAGATATAGTAAATGGTCATTCATTGGGTCACATGGAAGTAATATCCTAGGTGTGACATTTATCCAACAAATAGTATTCAAGATATAAGGCAAAATCACTGGACCGTGAAATCTAGGTGACCTGGACCGTAAAATGTAGGTCACCATGACATTCACTCTCTTACACTTAAACCGATGTCACATAGTTAGCTGATGTATAACCAGTTGTGTCTATAACCTGTAGGCATATAAGATTTTACAAATGTGTCTTAGATTTTGACCCCTAGCCCCACTCCAAGGCCCAGCCTGAGGTATGAACCCAGGGGTATGTTCTTTTGGAATCTCAGAAGACTCCTCCAGGTACCCAAATTCTAAATATGAATGCTCTATGAGGAGTGAAAGTCAAGATATAAGAATTTGAAAAACTTTAACACAGTATTACAAAGGTGTCCTAGATTCTGACCCCTAGCCCCACCCAGGGGCATGAACCCAGGGGTTTATTCTCTTGGAATCTCAGAAGACCCTCCAAGGTACCTAAGTTCCAAATTTGATGCCTCTGTGAGGAGTGACTGTTGAGATATAAGCATTTGAAAAACTTTAACGCAAACGCAGACGCAAACGTGGACGACCGGGGTGACTACAACAGCTCTCCTTGTACTTCGTACAGGCGAGCTAAAAACAAAAAAAAAAAACACAAAAAAGTCTAAGTTAAAAAAGGAATAAAAAATGATAAAAAATAATTTCAAGATTCGGAAAAAAACAATATGCATATCTTCAGACCATCCTAAAAGCGTGTGTAAAGTTTCAAAGGGATCGGCCTGAAAATGTAGGAGTTGCGTGTACAAGGTACATACTCCCTATACATTTCTGTAGTATTAGGGCTCGAAAAAAGTCTAAGTTAAAAATGCAAAAATTATGATAAAAAATAATTTCAGGATTCTGAAAAAACAATATGCATATCTTCAGACCATCTTAAAAGTGCCTGTAAAGTTTGAAAAGGATTGGCCTAAAACTGTAGGAGGAGTTGCGGGCAGAAGGTACATACTCCCTATACATTTCTGTAGTATTAGGGCTCGAAAAAAGTCTAAGTTAAAAATGCAAAACTTATGATAAAAAATAATTTCAGGATTCTGAAAAATATGAATATCTTCAGACCATCCTAAAAGCGCCTGTAAAGTTTGAAAAGGATTGGCCTAAAACTGTAGGAGGAGTTGCGGGCAGAAGGTACATACTTCCTATACATTTCTGTAGTATTAGGGCTCGAAAAAAGTCTAAGTTAAAAATGCAAAAAAAGTGATAAAAAATAATTTCAGGAATCTGAAAAAACAATATGCATATCTTCAGACCATCCTAAAAGCGCCTGTAAAGTTTGAAAAGGATTGGCCTAAAACTGTAGGAGGAGTTGTGGGCAGAAGGTACATACTCCCTATACATTTCTGTAGTATTAGGGCCCGAAAAAAATTCTAAGTTAAAAATGCAAAAAATGTGATAAAAAATAATTTCAGGATTCTGAAAAAACAATATGCATATCTTCAGACCATCCTAAAAGCCCCTGTTAAGTTTGAAAAGGATTGGCTGTAGGAGGAGTTGCGGGCAGAAGAATGGTGGGGGCGATGACGGACGGATGGACGGTCGGACAGACAGACAGACAGACGGACAGACACTAAAAATTTCAAAGGGTATAACATAATACCCCGCCACTTTTTTGGTGGCGGGGCATAATTAGAAAAAATGAGCCAGTGCATGACAAAACCTACAATAATACTTGCACAACCAGCGAAAACTCAGATGAGCCTGTGCAACCGCAGTCTGATCAGTCTTCGCTGATCGCATGTACCTACAGCCTCTGAAATATCCAAAGAAGGTAAGTCTGATTGGGGTCTGTACTGTTTGCATGTACCATTATGTCAAAAACTCAGGTGTAATTTTATGTCATTTACCCTAGTCCCCTAGCTCAAAAAAAGATAACTGTCATTATGAAAACATGCCTATTCAAATATATTGAAATTTTACAACCAAAAAAGGAAAATTTTCAGATAAAAAATTCTTATATTTTTCATATTTCTGCTCAAAACATAGATTGTGGGTACTCGTTAGAAATGCCTTGGCGAGGCGGTTCTGACAAGTATCCACAATCTATGTTTTTTAGCAAAATAAGAAAAATAATATATATACCCCTGTAAACCACAGCTTTACTATATAAAAGTGAGATTTAAGGTGGGTCAAAATTATATAGGCATGTTTTCATGATGTGATGACAACTCAGGATACATTTTGTAGTATTTGCACCAAAACATATCTTGTGGACTGCCCATGGAATTGCCTCTGCCCAAATACAGAGACTGAGCTAGGCTTTTGTTGCCTACACACAGCATAAAGAGCATGTTTCTTGCATTGCAAGTCATATCGAGGGTTGAGCGCAAGACTATAGTAACTCAAACATATTTTTGAAACCCTTGTTTAGGGGCAACTTGGACCCCTTTGTAAACAATGCAAATTTAGGTGCCATTGCTCATACGAGCAATGGCACCTAAATTTTCATTGTTTACAGAAAGAAATGTTGTAATCTTCATAACGCCTTCATAGTGAGGAGATTAGGTTTGGGGAAAAACAACCATCTGACTTACGCTAGTCTAGCGCTCAACCCTCGATATGTGAACTGAGGTTTCCACAATTTTTACCACAGCTGACAAATCTTATCATCTGTGGGATGGAGAAAAAAAAGGAAGACCTTAATGTGCATTAAATACACTGGTTGCATAGGAGGTCAAATACTTCCATCGTCAAGACATTGGTTGTACAGACCATTAATATCAAGACCATTAACAAATGACCTCAGTTTATGTTATGTCGGACATCAGAAAGAAGGGAATGTCAGTTGCCAGTGGCGTCTGCTTCTTTAAAAGGTAAACAAATGCTACAAATTTGCATTTAATCAGTTTTAATTAATAACTTAAGCTGTATTATATCAAAAGGCATGCAAGAAAAAGAAACTATCATGGGTGCTTGGTGCAGAGTGAAAAATATGTTCCTCTGAATAACTGTTCCACACCACTCGGCTAGCCTTGTGATGCTGTAATAGATTGTTCAGTCTGCACCTCACACTCATGAAAGATTCATATAATCTCAGACTCCTCTAGAAGATACTGGCTAAATTTGAAATCTTACTCAGGATGCAGTCTTAGTTGCACATGTTGGTAACTAGCAGCCTGAGTTACCGTAAATACCCTAAATATTAACACCTTACCATTCTACACTGTTTGCTAAGACAAATCTGTCCCAACCTTTTGGATAAAAATGGTAACTAGTATTTGAGGTGCACTGTTTGAAATGTACCATGATGTACAATGCAGATGCCACAAACAACTGCATCATTTATGGTCATTTTTTCTACATAATTTATACATTTTTGTTTGGATACAACACGCTTTGGATCCCAGAAACAGAGTTATACAGAGGTTGTGGCATATATGGTATTATTATCATGGCCAAGCTAGTTTCCTACAGTATCTGCACCATACCCAGCGGGCACATAACGTTAATACAACGTCGCCTCAACGTCGATGCAACGTCATGACGTTGCATCGACGTTGAGCCGACGTTGTATAAACGTCATGTGCCCACTGGGTAGCCTCTTTATAACACAATTGCTGGGATCCAAAGTGAAAACTGTGTGAACAAAACAACCGTGTTGTATCCAAACAAAAATGTCTAAATTATATAGAAAAATGACCATAAATGTACATTTTTCTATATAATCTATACATTTTTGTTTTTGCACACATATGGGGTTCACCTTTAAACATCTTATATCCAAACTGTCTTATAAGGAGTCATCTTATAAAGATATTCCTGTGCATTATTATTCTTACCACATTGGACCTTATTTTCCACATACACTTCAACCTCTTTATAACACGGTTCGTTATAACACGGTTTTGGATATAACACGGTTCAAAAATGGATCCCAAAAATGTATAGATTATATTGAAAAATGACCATAAATGGTCATTTTTCAATATAATCTATACATTTTGTTTGGATATAACATGGTTATTTAACTAACAGGTTGTATGTTTTGGACCCCAACAATAGTGTTATAAGGAGGTTGTGGTGTAATTATACCCTTATAAGCACACACTCAAGCAATTTGGTAGGCTTCAAATTACAGCTTGTGTACTTTTAACTGCTTTTTTATAAAAGCATATGTTGTTGGTACCCATTTGAATTGCCTCGACAAATCGAGGCAACTCAAATGAGTACCAACAACATATGCTTTTATGCAGAAAATTAGAAAAAAAACATATCCCATAATATCATTAAATAATCATCTCATGAAGTCATCTTCTTATCTTACTTTATAGTCCTTATCAGGTGGATATTTTACTACAAGATTTTTCCAGTAATTTAGAAAATTCTAAGCGCACAATGCGGTAATTAGGTCAAATATAGTATTCTGATTTATACCAGTCTATTAGCCGGCCTCGGTGGCTCAGTTGGATGCGCCGTCCGACTGGAGACCAGGAGGTCGTGGGTTCAACCCCCGCCGAGGTCGGCAACATTCTTTCGTGGAGATTGATCATGAAATATATTCTACGGTCATTCCCTCCCTTCCGCTGATTCAAGAAGGGCAGTTGTCAGTTTCTGGTGAAAGAATGCACACAATACTGGTTAACGGCTTAGAGGACTAAGCCTGCCCATTAAACGTGTGGTTAGGTAAACTGACTGCACTTGACATGACCCCATTGGGTTGACTGGGCTGTAAAACCTCAACACAAACAAACTTACCAGTCTATTAGGATATTTGAGAGTGACTGGTTGAATAGGAACCCCTGGGTAGAAAGCACCTGCAAAACAAAACAACAATACGTAATAGAATCTTAATTCAAAGGGATTGGATCCACTTGGGAAATTTTTGGTAATCTGAACAAGGGAGACAATATTTGTTACTTCCTGTATAACCATCCTCTTTTGATAAAGCATCTACTGCAAAAGGTAAGTATTTGCTCCTAGTGACTAAATTTGTTTTGTTTTTTTCTTATATAATCTGTTTAATAATCCACTAATATAAAACCAAAGTAATCTCATGACTACCGGTATAAAGGCTGATCACTATTGACCAGGCTTTGTTGTCATTATTTTTTTTTTTTGGTTTTATTTTGGTGAAATTATGAGAAAAGGAGGATTATGAGAAAAATATTTGGTCACTGGAGTCTGGAGCCAGTCTAATTTGCTCCCAACATGCTCCCAATGGGAGCAAATTCTTACCTCTTACAGTAGATTCCCTTTCAGAAAGGAGACAAAACACAATTTGACAGATTTGCCTCCCCTGAAAGTGTATCCATTCTCCTTACAAAAATTTTCACATGAAGCACTAGTGACCTTTTGCATGCTTCACTGAAATGTTTAGCTAATACAAAAAATGTTTTTCTTTTTCCCTGATAACAAGGCTTCCAATTTCATTTCAGGGAATAAATAATATACTTTTAACAAGGTGAAGTACTGGTAAGCTCCCCTGATCTATATGGCATAACAAGAGCTCCGCTAAGTGGGGCATTATACGCCCTTGGCAAGTAAAAAGATGTAGCACAAAAACTGGCTCCTGTATAATTCAGTGCTCCGGATATAAACTGTAAGTGGAATTACAATAAAAAAAAAAATAAAAAAATTTCATTGGGGCATATCTCTGCTGATATTTGGTGAACTGTAACTTAAGCGACCAAGCTGGCCCAGGAATTAAGGAAGAAGTGACTTCTCCCTCCTGGGAAAATAGGGAGAAGTTTGCTGCTTCTAAGGAATCTTGCCCATATGACCAAAACTTTAGTTATTTGCAAAAAATATACCTATTATAAAATAAAATTTGCACACTAAACAATATGCTTACCTCTAAACAATATGCTGCGAAAAGTTTACAAAATCTTTCAAAGGGGCATAAACTGCAAATATTTGGTGCACTGTAACCTCGAAATAATATGTGCTGCTCCACATCATCTTGTAACTATTTATGAAGTTTCAGCTTGATCGGATGTAAACTATAGAAGGATTTAGCCGGAAACAAAAAATTAATAGAAATTAGTTGAAATTTTCAACGGGGTTTAACTCTACTAATATTTGGTGGACTGTAACCTTGAAATAATATGCGCTACTCCGCATCATGGTCTAACTACAAATAAAATTTTGGCTTGATAGGATGTAAACGGTAGGAAGATTTAGCCGGAAACGAAAAGTTTACTGAAATTTTCAAAGGGGCATAACTCTGCTAATATTTGGTGGACTGTAACTGCGAAACAATATGCGCTGCACCACATCATGATCTAACTACATGAAGTTTCAGCTTGATTGGATGTAAACTGTAGGAGGAATTAGCCAGAAACGAAAAATTAATAGAAATCTTCAAAGGGATATAACTCTGCTAATATTTGGTGGACTGTAACCTTGAAATAATATGCGCTGCTCCACATCATGGTCTAACTATAAATCAAGTTTCAGCTTGATCGGATGTAAACTGTAGGAGGAGTTAGCCGGAAATGAAAAGTGAACTGAATTTTTCAAAGGGGCATAACTCTGCTAATATTTGGTGGACTGTAACCTCGAAACAATATGCGCTGCTCCACATCATGGTCTAACTATATATGACGTTTCAGCTTGATTGGATGTAAAATGTAGGAGGAGTTAACCGGAAATGAAAAGTTTACAGAAATTTTCTAAGGGGCATAACTCTACAAACATTTGGTGGACTGTAACCCTGAAACAATATGCGCTGCGCCACATCATGGTCTAACTATATACCAAGTTTCAGCTTGATCGGATGTAAACTGTAGGAGGAGTTAGCCGGAAACGAAAAAAGTTTACGGACGGACGCCATACCCTGTAACATAATACGTCCCGTTTTTCAAACGGGCGTATAAAAACCTACTTTTGGTCTGCAAGAGACAGCTGTAACCAGAGCAAATTAAGTATGCCTAATTACTTATTTGTTGTTTTTGTTTTTTCTTTAATCTATTAATTTGATGAAAAAAAATAGGTCATTTTCATTTCTGAGTTGAATGAAATATCAGGCCATGCTTTTTGAAAAAATAAGTGTTATTTGCAAAGATTTTCAATCAATAAGAAAAGAAAATAAATGTTATGTCAGCACAAAAACAAATAATCATGATTTCACACTCTAATATTTATAGACTGGAAAATTCTTGCATGCAGACAAACTCCCAAATCCCAAAGAATTTATTGCACACCATGTGCTCTTAATCTTTAAAGTGCCAATCATAACTGCAGTGGACAACAATTTTAATTTTCTTTTTTTCTTTTTTTTTTTTTCAGAGAATAAAAGTCTTGACATTTCATGTCAAATGTCAGCCATGCAGATGATTCAAATGAAATTTCAATAACTACATGTCAAAAAAGTAACAAGAAATGTGCCAAGATGACACGGATGCCCCCACCCAGGGCGAACCTCATCCATACACAGGCATTTTGCAAAAAATTAAGTTGAAACAATGTGACCCCTGAGGGACACAAGGTATGTGTAATTGAATACATGTTATCATAATGAAAAATAATATATATGGTTTAGGGGTGGGGATCTCAATAGTTTCTGAGATATTTGGCTTTAGATGAAATGAAAGGGGCAGGGCAGGGTGGGGCATGATCCCAGGGGTTGCAGGGTATGTGACATTGAATGCATCTCATCATAAGAAACAACAATACATAGGTTTAGGGGTTGGGATCTGAACAGTTTCTGAGATATTACATATTTAATACTTTTACATTTTCTTTGGCCCCACCCAGTAGCCCCACCCCGATCCAGAATCAGTGGCCTAAAACTTGCCTTTTCATCAACAACTAAACAGCTTTCCTCTGTGTAATTATTGTGCTAAATTTTCACTCTTCAGCCCCACTGTGATATTTTTAGTCACATTTTTGTATGTTTTCTTGGTGACCTGTTACATATTTTGACCCCTAGCCCCGTCGAGGGGCATGACCCTGGGGCAATGGTACCATGCATTGAAAGGTCTTGCTCTAGGTAACCATCATACCAAGTTTCAACTTTCTAGCCCGAAAGGTATGAAAGTTATAAGCTGCAAGAGAAACGCGGACATAAAATTGCACCTAAACTTGCAGGTAAACTTGAACCTGGTTACAAACGTGACATACGCACATACGGACTTAACATCACGGCGAAATGCTATGATGCCCCACTCCTGCCTTTGGCAAGCGGGGGCATAAAAATAATAAATAAAAATTTCTTTACTGTTCACTTAACTCTTGGGAAAGTTTTAGCCCAAGAATTGAGCTAACATTAAAGATATTGTAATGAATTATTCTTCATTTGAAGAAGCTTAAAAAATTGTTCAACAATAAACAATTTAGGATGTCTACTACAAATTTTACTTGGCACTTTAAGGGTTAAAAGCCATTAATTACCTGGTTTAAAACTTATGAGACAAGACCTGTTTGTACAGGTTCCTTCAGGAAATATCACAATCTGCGGCCATTTACCGCCAGTCTCTGCCCGCCTCCTGATCTCTTTGATAGTATTCTGCCGAGAATGTGGGTCTTCTCGTTTTACCAGCACTGGCTGTGTAAACTCTAGTAACGCTGTTAAAAGTACAAATTTAAAACCAAATTAACTCTTAAATCACAACGACAGTAGACAACAAAAATGTTTGTTTTTTTCCTTTTTTCAGAGACAATAAGGCTTGATATTCCATGTGTGAATCATCTGTCTAGCAGACAATTCATAGGAAATGCCAAGTCTTCTTTTCTCTGAAAAGTAAACCAAAAAAATAATAATAATATGTAATATGCTAAAATTTCATTTAGACTTTAATGGTTGAAACCAAATTAAAACCCTGATTTATAATGAACAAGCCATTAAATGGCACTAGGTCTTTTCTTTATGCTCATGGTGCAATTACTGTAGATTTTAATATCTGAATACTTCTAAAAAATGCATCAATTTTGAAATTGAAATTTTCTTACATTTCCGTTATTGTAGATTTTTTTGTTGTTTTTTATAAAACTTTTCTTGACTTGTCCCAAATCTCCAAGAGCAACTTATCTAGCAAAAAGTGAAGTATAACCAAAGCAATATAGAGTATTTAAATTAAACATTAGCACTCTTTTGGCATTCAGCACACCACAATGTTGTGATATCTCTTCCCAGAAAACAGGGTCATACAAACTACCTCCCTGAGGAGACAATCTGTATGAATACAAAATGCTATTTTCAGGGCTACATGTTTCTCCACAAAAACATACATTATCAGTACTTCACCCATGAGGTGATGCTGATGAGTGCCCTTAAAATATGTTTTATTTGGACAACTAAGAAAGATATATCAGTACTTCATATATATCAGTAGTTTTTTTATAGATCACAGTGCCTTATAGTCAGCTATGTATCGTGGTAGCTTTAGGGTAAAAACAGTATGGCCATGAATTTGAAAAGAATTTGATTTAATGTTAACCCTTGTCCTGCTGAACCCGGATATACCCTACATTTGCAAACAGTGTAGATCGAGATCAGTTGGCTTCTGAAGAAGCCAACTGATCTGGATCTGCACTGTTTGCCATTTATAATGTGAATTTATAGCAGAATCCGGATCAAATAATCCGACTGGCTGAAATTTAGAAGTGGGCGTGGCATCTTAATTTATTCAGCAGGACAAGGGTTAATTAACAGTTACATGTACCGCTGACTAACCTTATTCATTACCCAAGACTAAATAAAGATCACATTTCCAAGAATAATATAATTTTATCATTCGATGAACCTAAACAATCCTTAAAAGCTGTTGAAATTGATAAAAATCTTCTTTTTAATCTGTAACTTGGTTTTATTTGTTTAACCATAAGCCATTTATAGGAAGTATCAGTTGCACATTACTTTGGTATGGACATTTTTAACAGTCCTTACTGAAAAAAAAACAAAAAAAAACAGAACTTAGTAAGTATCATATTTATCCTAAGTATTCAGACATCTTAACTCATTACCATATTTGTCCTAAAATTTTAACAATTTACTCTCTACTGTGTGTCTAAAAACTGCTAGACGAGTGGCAAACAAACCCTGATCAGATGCCGCAATATGTGGCATCTGATCTGGGCCTACACTGTTTGCCCAGTCCTGTCTGTTCAAATATTTAGGGTAAACAGGGTAATATGAAAATCAATATATGCAGCAAATTCAGCATAAATTTTCTCAGGATTAATTTATTTCCATTCTACTTCATTTGATTTGAACAAAAATATCATCAAACCACCATAATACTTTATTCCAAATGTTACCCAGGTTATTATTAAAGCTTAGTGACTGGGTGAAATTTTGGGCAGATGACATTTTCAAACATTTTTCTTACTTTTCCCAGGAGACAACAGGATTTGACACTTCACACAAATTGGAGACAAGCTGCATGAAATGTCAAATACTGTTTTCTGAGAAAAATAAGAAAAATATCGCAAGCTTGTCATCTGCTAAATTAGGGAAAAGCGTGGTAAAGGTTAAATCAGTGCATCTAGATTACAACATAAACTGTATTTATCCTAAATATCAGGCTACCTTACCTCCTTACCATACTTGTCCTAAAATTTGAATGAATCAATTACACTACCAGCTGATGTGTCTAAAAACTGTTGGATGAGTGACAAGCAGTGTAGAACCTGATCAGATGCCTTATATTGTGGAATCTGATTTCGGTCTACACAGTTTTAAGACCTGTCCGTCTCAACAGTTATAGTAAATACTGTATTTGAGAAGAAATTGGTAACTGATGAGAAGCTGATATATATAGAATGTATCTCATTAGACTTATCCCTTGCTTAACCTTTACCACTCTCTTGGCTAACTGAGCAGACTACAAACTGATGATATTTTTCTTATTTTTCCCCAAAACAAGATTTGACATATCATGCAAATTGTCTCCACTGGAGACAATTGCATGAAATGTCAAAATCTGTTTTCTGGGAATAATAAGAAAAAATATTTCAAAATGTCATCTGCTGAAAATTTTACTCAGTGTACTAAGCGTTAAAACAGCATGCTGGGTAAAATTTCAGAAGGCAATATTTTGAAATGTTTTATTTTTCCCAAAAAAATAGGTTTTGGCATTTCATGCAAATTGTCTCCTGCAGACACAAGTTGCATGAAATGTCAAAATGTATTTCCTGGGAAAATTTTTTATCATATTGTTGTCTGAATTAGCCCAAAAAGTGGTGATGGTTAAATGGTAACAAAAATCCATAACCCAGCTATGTTTATTACAATACTTCTCATAATTCTATATAGGAGGTTTCCAGATAAAGACTACAGTATTTCTAATTTATCCTTGAAACTCAATAAGGGTATTCATTAATATAACATATCTGAATCTATTTTTGGTCATTTCTGCCAGAAATATAATTTACAATTCCTTGAAGGAAATATTTCCTCCTGGAGCAAAGAAATAATTCCTTTACAAGGCTATCATACCGCGCTACGATGTAGATGACGTAGCATAGCAGAACCAATTGACGTCATTTGAAAATGTCAAAAGAGAACAAAACAGAATCTGAAGAAGAAAAGAATTATTTCTATGAGATGTAATATATGTTAATACAACTTGAGTTTAAAATACAGGAAATATTTCCCTCTAGACTTGCAAATCTGATAAACAAGCTCGTGCTAATGCTCTTGTTTGTTTATCAGTTTAGAACACAAATGATAATAGGATATTGTATTTATTATTGGTCATCACTAGTGAAACAAATGGAAATAACAAATTTTGCAAAGGAAGGCACTTTAAGTGCCTCCCTTTGCAAAATTGGTTATATCCCTCAAAGAATTAGTCATTCTCTTCTTGTTTGAAACAAGGATTTTACTGTTCTTTTTTCTTTCTTTTTTTTTTTTTTTTTTTAAGAACATTTACAATATTCATTAGATTCCCCTTACTGATACAATTCTAATGGATACCTACAATATTCATTTTCAGGAAAAAAAAAAAAAAAATCATTTCATTAACTAGAACAATGTTTTCAGAGGAAAATGTATGTCCCCCAGCAGATTGAACAGACCTATCATGAAAAAAAGGTTGTATCTATAATTTATCTTTCTTTGTGTGTGGTCGATTGGCGCCATTTCCAAAAATCTAAGCCCTACTGTGACCTTGAAAATAGGGTCAAGGTCATCAAAATCTAATCAGTTCTTGTCCCTGTCTCAACAATATAGCTGTACAAGTTGGGTCAAAATCCAACCATTCATTCTGGAGATAGGGTGCAGAAAAGCCATTTTCCAACAATCTGAGCCCTCCTGTGACCTTGAAAATGCATCAAGGTCACCAAGATCTAATCAGTTCTTTTTCATGTCACAACAATATATTTGTGCAAATTAGGTCAAAATTCATCCATTCCTTCATGAGACAGGGTGCAGACAAGCCACTTTTCAACAATCTAAGCCCTTGTGTGAACTTGAAAATGGGGTCAAGGTCACCAAAATCTAATCCGTTCTTTTCCATGTCACAACAATATAGATGTACAAGTTTAGTCAAAATCCATCCATTCATTCTGGAGATAAGGTGAAGACAAGCCATTTTCCAACAATCTGAGCCTCCCTGTGACCTTAAAAAGGGGTCAAGGTCACCAAAATCTAATCAGTTCCTGTCCCTGTCTCAACAATATACCAGTACAAGTTTGGTCAAAATCTATCCATTTATTCTGGCGATAGGGTGCAGAAAAGCCATTTTCTAACAATCTGAGCCCTCCTGTGACCTTGAAAATGGGGTCAAGGTCACCAAAATCTAATCAGTTCTTTTTTATGTCACAACAATATAGTTGTTTGGTCAAAATCCATCCATTCCTTCATGAGATAGGGTGCAGACAAGCCATTTTCCAACAATCTAAGCTAGCCCTTGTGAGGCCTTGAAAATGGGGTCAAGGTCACCAAAATCTAATCAGTTCTTTTCCATGTCACAACAATATAGATGTACAAGTTCAGTCAAAATTTATCCATTCATTCTGGAGATAGGGTGCAGACAAGCCATTTTCCTACAATCTGAGCTCTCTTGTGACCTTGAGGATGGGGTCAAGGTCACCAAAATCTAATCAGTTCTTTTCCATGTCTCAACAATATAGACGTACAAGTTTGGTAATAAAAGAACCGCAAGCATAATACCCCGCCATAGCAATTATTTGTTTATGTATTAAAGTTATTGTTGCAAAAATGACTGGAAAAAAAATGAGGGAGGGACAGATAACAATCCTAAACCAGATCTTGATAATATCAATGCATATAGCAAGTTTGGTTAAAAGGCCTTGTTATTTACTCGTTATCATCCAGAAATGAAAATATGGGCATGTCTCGGGCAGATAACTCCGTAAAAATTTGACGAAATTTGCCCATTAGCAATCCCAAACCAGATCTCCTTAATGTCAATGCATATAGCAAGTTTGGTGAAAATCCCTTGTTATTTACTCAAATTATAGCCAGGAAACAAAAATATGGGCGTGTCTTTGGCAGGTAACTCCATAAAAATTTGACAAAATTTGCCCATTAGCCATCCCAAACCAGATCTCCACAATATCAATGCACATACCAAGTTTGGTGAAAATCCACTGAAGTTTACTCAAGTTATCATCCGGAAACGAAAAATGGACAGACGGACGTATGACGGAGAGATGGGCAGACGGACAAATGGACGACCAACGTGAAACCATAATACCCTGCCACTATTGTGTGGCAGGGTATAAAATTCCATCCATTCATCCAGGAGACAGGGTGCAGACAATCCATTTTCATACCATCTAAGCCATCATGTGACCTTGAAAATGGGGTCAAGGTCATTAAAATCTAATCAGTTATTTAACATGTCCCAGCAATTTAGATATGCAGGTACGGTCAAAATCCATTTGTTCGTTCAGGAGATAGGGTGCAGACAAGCAATTTTCCAGCCCTTTCCAACAATCTGTCCTTGTGTGACCTTGAAAATGGGGTCATGGTCATCAAAATCTAATCAGCATTTTTCCTTCACCCAGTGATAAATTTGTGTAAGTTTGGCCAAAATCCATCCATTCATTAAAGAGATAGATTGCAGACAAGAGGCTACGCCAATGGGATCCTCACTAAAAACAATGTTCCCCCCACCCCACCCCCACATGGTGGGGGACATAATAAGTTTCTGTAATGAATACCACCATGTTGCCCCTTAACATATAGTAACAAGAATTCTACGGAAGATAGTGTCTCATCTTCCAGTTATAAATGAGTTTAAAATTTATGTAAAGAATGACAAAGTCAATGGACCAAGATATGTAAGTCATGGTCAAAAAGTAATACCATAGGGAGGAAGTGTATGCAAGGTTTCATGATTGTCCTTCAGACAGTTAATCAGAAAAGCAGCTGAATTCTAGGCTTGACACAAAAAATGACAGTCATTCAACCAAGAAATATTGGTCAGGGTCATAAAATGTGCCCAAATTAAGGAGAAAGCACATGCCATATTAGATGACTGTGGGCATTCCAGTTAATCTGGGCCCAGTTGTTCAAAGCATTGTTAGCTTAACTAGCTTCTTAATGACAAACTGGTTAACTATTGTAACTAAGGTATTTTCAAATTTTTGCTGCAAAAAATGTAACTTTTGCAATTTTGCAATGCAAAAGCTACTCACATTTTTCCAGCAATTTGCCAAAATTCAAGATAGAAATTTTAACAATTTTAACATTACATTAGCTAACAACTTTGTTAAGTTTTGAACAATGCTAGAGTTGATGAAAAAAAAAAAAATGAAAAGTTCTTAAATTATGAATAATAGATCATTATCATTAAATAATGCCACACTGTTCTAGTCCATTTGAGAAAGTATGCCACGTAAGATGATTGTTGGTGTAGCAGTTGTTCAGAGATGGCCTTTAACACTAGGTTGGTCGCAAATGTTGACAGAATGGACAGATGGATGGAAAACCAGAGACCTTTATTGCATTTAGCAAAATTTCATTATTTTTCAGTTTCTAGACTTTATTTCATTACCATATTTACCCTTAGTACTGGGCCATTCAGACCTGAGCTGTGCCATCACTAGGGGCAGTCACATGCTAAGATCACTTAATGAGTGAAAGGATGAGTCAGACAACAGCAACACTTTACCAAGTGTTATATAACAGGGTGTTCAAATATTTTAAACATCATGTTTACTATGTTTCCAAAAATAACTTTCTAGAACAACATGTTTACAATAACATGATGTTTACGTCCTTGATTCTGGACAGAGTTATTTTTGGCATGTCATGGAAGATTTAGAAGTTTCTTGAAGGAGCCTAGAAAATAAGAGATGCTTGTAGTAAATTCTATTTCTAGAACCTTCTTTGATATTATATAAGGAGAAAAGATTTTCATCTGGGCATCTTTGTATACTTTCACTGGAAATTATTCTATACTGGATTACTTTAATATTTTATTCATTCTGGACTTAAATTCTGAATTCAGGAACTTTAAATTGTGGGATCAGAAACTGATATTCAAAGGATTTGTTTTATGAATTCTTGTGGATTATTTCAGAGGGACTTTGTGACATAAACTTGAAAGGTACTGTCTACTTACATTCTTTTGTTATGAATCGTGTCATAAATGATGACTTCCTTAAAGAGGGGGAGTGTTACGACCGAGCACTCCTACCTTTGATTATCTGCCTTGGCAGATTACGCATAGCTTCTAAGTATATATTCGATCTCTGACAACTGCGTCAGGGAGTCGACTCTTTGGCTCAGTGGTTAGAGCATTGGATTTTTATCCGGGAAGACCTGGGTTCGATTCCCACAAAAGGCGGAATATTTTTTCAGCTATGCTTTATTCCTTTGTTACGACGATCATGTCGTAAGGTGGGGGCTCGTCCGAGATTGGACTTTATACGCCGAAAATGCCTTCACGTCATCATAAATGATGACTTCCTTAAAGAGGGGGAGTGTTACGACCGAGTACTCCTACCTTCGATTATCTGCCTTGGCAGATTACGCATAGCTTCTAAGTATATATTCGATCTCTGACAACTGCGTCAGGGAGTCGACTCTTTGGCTCAGTGGTTAGAGTATTGAATTTTTAACCTGGAGGACCAGGTTCGATTCCCAGGAAAGACGGAATATTTTTTCAGCCATGCTTCATTCCTTTGTTACGGCTATCATGTCGTAAGACAAGGCAAAGAATGGTGAAGATCCTGTGCGATCCTGTGTGATCAAGATCTAAGTGCTTTTTTGACGTCTCTCAAACAATATTTTGAAACATTGTTTATTTTTATTTTATTTTTTTTTTTCAGATAATAGGGCTTGACATATGCAAAATGTCGTCTAAGGAGTCAGTGTGCATGAAATGTAAACCCTATGTTCTAGCTGGCAAAAAAAATAAAATAAAATAAAAATGATAATAAGAAGAAACAATATGACCAATTTATCATAATCTGAACCTGCTCTGAGAGTGCTAAAGGTCAACCACCAGGTATAATACTGTATTCACCCTAAATATATGGACACCATAACTCTGACAGTATTTACCCAAAATATTGCACCCAACTATTCAACTCCTAGTAATGGGTAAACACTGCACCCATCTATTTGACTCCTAGTACTGGGAAAACACTGCACCCATCTATTTGACTCCTAGTACTGGGAAAACACTGCACCCATCTATTTTTTGACTCCTAGTACTGGGAAAACACTGCACCCATCTATTTGACTCCTAGTACTGGGAAAAAACTGCACCCAACTATTTGACCCATGGTAATGTGTCTACAAAATGCTGGCTGAATGGCAAACAGTGCAGACCCTGGTCAAACTGAGCAGTTTCACCAGGGTCTACACTATTTGCTTAAGCATCAGACTGTCCCTATATTTAAAGCAAATATGGTATGAATTTAAACAATGAACTGCTACGAAAACATGATCAGCATGCACAAAAAGAAGCTGAATGTAGCTGGATCTTTGCTTAGCTGGATTTTTGCTGTGCACACGTACAATGTAAAAAGGAGAACTGTTCCAAATTTACCATATTTACCCAAAGTTTTTAACAGACAGAGGTGAGTAAACTGTTTAAACCCAGATCAATGCCACAGAATTTGTTTGTGTTGAGGTTTTACTGCCCAGTCAACTCAATGGGGTCATGTTGAGCGGGGTCAGTTTACCTAACCACACGTTTACTGGGCAGGCTTAGTCCTCTTAGCGGTTAACCAGTATTGTGCACATTCTTTCGCCAGAAACTAGAATGTTGTGTCTAATAATGTCTGCCACTCAGCCAATAACTTTTAGACAAATCAACAGGTAAAAGAATGGACCTGTTCAAATTTTAGGTAAAAATTTCAGCAGACAACACTTCCTCTTATTTTTTCCAGAAAATAGTTTTCGACATTTCATGCAAACTGTCTCCAAAGGAAATGTCAAATCCTATTTTCCGTGAAAAGTATTATCAATTTGCCATCCGTTGAATATGCCCTTAGAGCTGCTGTAAAGGTCAAGGTATCCAAATATTTAGAGTATATATGGTAAAATTAAATCATGAAAGCAACCTGAAACAGAAAACAGTCATTTGAGACAGAGGTCCAGGTATGAGGAGTATCCTGAAAATTCTTATTCTTATTTCTCCACAATACAGTAAAACCTGTCTAAGAAAGCCACCTTTGAACTTGACTTTAGTGGCTGATGTGGAAAGGTGGTTGTCTTATAAAGGTACATGTCATGTAATTTTGCTAGCAAAATTACATGACATGTACCTTTATAAGACAGACAACTTTTTCCACATCAACCACTATTTAAAGTCAGTCTCAAAGGTGGCTCTCTTACACAGGTTTCACTCTAACATAATATGTTTCAAAAAGATTTTTTGTGGAGAACTCATTTGAAGTGCCTCGAGAGAAGTGCCTCAGCGAGTCATTTGTAATGAGTTCTCCACAAAAATCTATGTTGTGGTTACTGGTTATATTAGTAGCACCTCTGTGAGGTGCTTCTTATGAGCACCCTTAATATATTTTTATGTAGTGAGGCACTTCTAATGAGTACCCACACTATATGTTTTTGTGAAGTGAGGCACTTCTAATCAGTACTGACATGTTTTTTGTGGAATAAGGCATTTCTAATGAGTATCCACAACATATGTTTTTGTGTAGAGAGGCACTTTTAATGAGTACCCAGTACTACCCACAACATATGTTTTTGTGTTGAAATAATAAAATATCCATACTTTGGTTTAAAAAAAAAATTTTATCTGAAGCTATGTTAAAGCCATGTGTACCCAGTAAAAACTCAGAGAAGACTGCATATCCAGGCAGTCAAATCAATCTTCACTGGCCACTCTGTAGACAGCTAAAGTGGCAAGGCTTCTTCAAGCAGACAGTGAAGACTTGGATCAGACTGCATTGATATACAAATATGTCACAAGGTACAGGTTGCAGCTCAGATGAAAGTTGAAAAATTCAGAGAATTTGTTAGGAACTGGTATTGGATGATAAGTCTGGGGTAATTTTCTCCAGCTCTTCATTAAAACATATGTTGAGGGTACTCATTAGAAGTGCCCCAGAGAGGCATTTCTAATGAGTACCCACAACATATGTTTTTTTTATGGAGAAATAAGAATAATTATTGCAGAATTATCACCAAATATTCTTCCTTAACAAAATCTCTCAAGGCATTGAAAAATTGGTATATAATTCATCAATGGTAGCCATATGATATTGGTTTTCCCTACAGTTATTTTGTTCCACTTACCGCCCTTAAAAATAGCCTGATTCTGCTGATATTAAATAAGATTAAAGATTTTTACCCTATTTACCCTAATTATTCAAACAAACTGGCCTGAGCAAACAGTGTAGATCAAGGCCTGATGCTGCATTTGAGGTGTTGGGTCTGGGTCTACTCTGTTTGCCATATATCCAAAAAGTTTTTGGCACAAGAAAGGGTAGTAAAATGCACTTGTTCAATTTTTAGGATAAATATACATGTATATTGTAAGGAATTAAGGTGTCCAAATACTAACAGTAAAATACTGTAGCTAGAGAGAATTAATAAATGTCTTGAAAAACTAGTATCAAGTTGGTCCTTATTAATTAAAATGTTAGTTATTTAAGGTATGCACAAAGTATTTTAATTTATACAGACTTAAATCTGAATATAACATAAGTAATAAATTAATATATAAAGCTCTTAGTACACGAAAGCAAGACTTAGTACTGTTACTATTGAAATCAGTTCTTTTTTTAACATATACTATCATATCTACCAAAAATATTCAGACAGCTACACTTGAGCAAACAGTGTAGACCAAGATCAGATACCACATTTTGTGGCATCTGACATCAGCACTGTCCAGCATTCAGTCAGCACTGTCTTAGTATCATCACCAGACAATGCACCCTAATAAACCCTGTTTTTCTGAATTTCTATTGAACTTGGCTGAATCTGTCTAAATCAATATTGAATCTGGACTGAGCACTGACTGGTGTCTGAATGCAGCTCAACACAACATTCCTTTTCTGAATTTGTCTGAACTTATGCTGAAACATGACAGCACCTGGCTGAATAGTTCAGACAGGTATTCAGAAAGATTCATAGTATGAAATTCAGCTGATTATTTCTGAACTGTTCAAATATGCTGCAACATAGAAATAAGAAATATATCGTCTGAATCTTTCTGAATTCTTCCTGAATTTTTCAGAAATATTTTGTTTCAATAACTGAATCAGATTCAGAAAAATTCAGATGGTTTTAGTAAAGGTTCAGCAGGAAGTCACATGTCCTTAGTGGGATTCAGAGAGCTTCCATTCAAGGTTATTTTGCAAAAGAAATGTCAGAGATGACATAAAAGGCTCTTAGTTTAGCTATTTCACTATTCTTATAAGTACATTTAGTGTTAGAATATGGCAGGGTAACATGCAATAGTGATGAAGGAATGTATTTAAACACCAAATATAACTTTGGTTCATCTACACCACAACCTCTTTATAACACTTTTGTTGGGGTCCATAGTATAAACCGTGTTAGTTAAACAGTCGTGTTATATCAAAACAAAAATGTATAGATTATATTGAAAAATGACCATTTATGGTCATTTTTCAATATAATCTATACATTTTTGGGATCCATCTTTGAACCGTGTTATATCCAAAACTGTGTTATCACGAACCGTGTTATAAAGAGGTTGTAGTGTATTTCTTCTCTCGATCTTGTCAAAATATGCATATTCCACCCTCTTAGATTAAAAGTAATTATTTGTTTACAAAATAAGATGTGACTGAGTGGATAGACATGAAACAAATTTTGAGAAAACGATGTTACAGCCAATGGTCAAAAGGGGTTTAGGTTAGATTGATCTTAACATTATTTATGAGGTATGTGGGGGAAAAATGGTGTTACTTTTGTTTGTGTTGAGGTTTTACAGCCCAGTCAACCCAATGGGGTCATGTCGAGTGAGGTCAGTTCATCTCTCCAAACTTTTCCTGGGCAGGCGTCGTCCTCTAAGCAGTTAACCAGTATTCTGCACATTCTTTCGCCAGAAACTGACAACTCACTGCAGCCCTTCTTGATCAGCTGCAGGGTGAGAATGACCATAGAAAATATTTCGTGATCGATCTCCACGAAAGAGTGATGCCGGACCACACAGGGTCGAACCCGCTACATCCTGATCACCAATTGGATGCGCATCCAAATGAGCCATCGATGCTGACAAAATGGTGTTACGGTCCACTGTAGTCTAATTTCTGGTATCTAAATATATCTGAATTCTAGCTGAATATTTCTGAATCATAATATTTCTGACCTTCTGAATTTCCGAGTCAGCTGAACATTTCTTAATCTTGTCTGAACACTTCTGAAAAATAGCTGAAAATGTCTGAATTATGGCTGAAATAGTCCCAATTTCAGCAATGATTCAGAAGTGAGCTCAATACAGTGGTTCAGAAGTATTCAGCTAAAGTTCAGGGCCCAGTTGTTCAAAACTAACAATGTCGTTAATTAACATATCATTAAAACTTTGATCATTAAATATGGCATATATGCTAATATTTTGGCTGAAAAAATTTGAGTAGCGTTTGCATTTGCAAAAGCTACTCACATTTTTTCAGCAAAAATACCTGTGAATTTGATATTGTACTTACTAGAACAGTTAACATTTTGACCACTAACAAGCTTGTTAAGCTAACAATGCTTTGAACAACCAGGCCCTGATCACTGTTCAGCCAAAATTCAACCATATTTTTTCATGAGGGATAGCTCCAGATAAGGCACTTTTTTTCATCTGAAACGTACAGATATTTTCTTATTTCTCCACAAAAACATGTTGTGGGTACCATTAAAAGAGCCTTGCTGAGGCGGTTCAAATGAGTACCCACAATGTATGTTTTTGAGGAGAAATAACAAAAAAATGTTTATCTGGATATCCCTTTTATCTGTTTTTAGGAAAAAAAGTTGGACAAAGAATAGAAAATAAATGTAATGGTAAAGTTAGTTACATGGCTGAATATTTAGGGTGAACATGCTACTATAAATAGAGACCGAACAAGATTCATCAAAGCACAATGTTAAGCACGCAAGCCAACTAATACACATATGCATGGGGCAATGCATACAAAGAGTTTTATACAAGTGTTATATGCACATAGTCTATATGCCAAAAACAAACAATACATGTAGTTATATTGTGAAAAGGCATTTGTTAGTAGAAATTATGCACTTGTTATAAGAAACCATGGTTGCTAAACTTCCTCCTTTTTGTTTTTGTAAAGCTATCTTTTCAGTCATGTAGTAAAAGATTAACAGAATTAAAACCAAACAATGATAAAGGTTATCTTCTTTATTATCAAATGACGTGTTTTGACCATATGATGGTCTTTGTTAAGATCACTTCCTCAAATTGTTTTTGTTTGCAATGCAAAATTAACACTGGGTGCCACAAACCTCTAAAAAATATTCATCTAATTTAACAATTCATTAGCCCTTAAAGTGCTAACCATTTAGGACCAAGCCGGCCCCATAAAAAATGAAAAAAAAAAGCCCTACTGGTTAACCGCTTAGAGGACGTAGCCTTAAAAAAATTACAGTGCAAACCATATCTACACCATGGTCAGATAACATTATGATAATTATTATTTTGCATCTTTTTTTCAGAGAAAATAAGGCTTGACATTTCATGTGGTAGCTTCATAGGGACTGCAACTAAAACACATGTATCATCTAAACAGTTTAAAGTAAGAAAATTTATTAAAGCTTATTAGTTATATTAAAGAATGAAAAATGAGTTGTTGTGCATATATCTTCGGGAGATGGAGATGCAAAACAATTCTTTATTGTTAGAGCAGAATTATTTCAATTCAAACAGGGAGAGGGTGCAAACAGAATATTAATCAAACCTGAATCTCTCCAAATAGAAATCATCCTAACAATTATGACATCATTCTTATGACCAGTGCAGACCCAGATGATCCTGGGCATCTGGGGCATCTACAGACTGCTAATTGTTTATGCTAATACAGTCGACTCTCGTTATCTCGAACTCGCTTATCTCGAAGTGAAAATCTGGTCCCTGTTTAAACACAGAGAGCTACCAGAAGGCAACAAAATATTGTGGAAAAGAGGAGAAATTGCTCCTAAGGAGCAATTTCTCCTCTTTTCCACAATATTTTCAATACATCTCTTAACTTAGGAGTCAAATTACATATTCATTCTGTTTAAGGTGTTTGTTCGATTAATTGTTTTCCTCAGTTCCGCAAATCTGATATGTCGAAGTACGGATATCTCGAAGTGTTTCATAGAATCCCTTGGAGTTCGAGATAACGAGAGTCGACTGTATATGGATCCTGAATATACCCTATTCAACCTAATTACCACACTGTACACTTAGGTTTTCAAAATTACTGGAAAAACTTGTAGAAAATTATCTACCTTAAAAGGCACACTTTAAAGTGAGATCAGCAGAAGACTTCATGAGGGGTGTATTAATGATGCTTATGTTTTTTTCTGATTTTCTTTATAAAAGCATATGTTGCTGGTATTCATTTGAATTGCCTCAACCTGTTGAGGCAGTTCAAATCAGTACCCATAACATACGCTTTTATAAATAAGTAGATAAAGGTACATGGGTTGTAATCTGAATACTCAGAAATTGCATGACTGCATGTGCACTTGTACTGGTCAAATACGATATATCAGTCAACACTATAAGGATCAAACATGGTTTTTCATGCATTAACATTCACCAGGTCCCATGGAAGGTGTTGAAAACCAAGGCCATTCAGCCTTGGTTTTCAACACCTCCCATGGGACCTGGCGAATGTTAATGCATTGAAAAACCATGTTCGACCACTATTATTGCATAAAAACTGAAAACATTTGCTACATTTCACATTATTTCTTGCACTATTTTGTTTCACCTTTTCACCCATGTCTCCCTAAAGCAATTTCCACGTACAGGCAGTATACATCTCATAATGGCAGCAATTCTGTGGCCTTGGTACGAGCATACTGAAAGTTGCGTAGTCGTGCATTAACAGCGTGTGAATTGCCTTGTTAATACATGGCTTTTCGCCAGTTAAGGCATGGCTGTTAATAACGTGCGACATTGCTTTTTATGCAATAATGCAGATTAAACTGTACAGCTGTACAAGCTAATCTGAGTGTACACTAGCACTAACAGCATATGTCATAAGGTTGAATTCTATATTTGGAGTTTAATATACTGAACTTGTAAAATGCAGTATTATGTATGTGCACACATTAAAACAAATGTAGGCTCTTCCAACCTTGGAACCTTGCATCAACAAGATCAACCTGGCACCCTTGCTTAACCCTTGTCATGCTGAATAAATTAAAATGCCACACCCACTCCTAATTTTCAGCCAATCAGATTAACTGATCCAGGTTGTTGATACAAATTCACATTCTAAATGGCAAACAGTGCAGATCCAGATCAGTTGGCTTCTTCAGATTTCACATAGGGCCTTCTGTCGAAGGGATGTTGACACTTTGTTGACACTTTCTTCAGAAGCCAACTGATCTGGATCTACACTGTTTGCAAAGGCAGGGTATATCCGGGATCAGCAGGACTAGGATTAAGACTCTAGCTAGGAACAGCCAGCTTCTTTGTTTAACCTTTGTCACTATCTGGGCTAATTCAGCAGATGACAAACTGACGATATTTTTCTTATTTTTCCTGGATAATAGGCTTTGACATTTCATGCAAATGTCACCTTAGGAGACAGATTGCATGAAATGTCAAAGCTTATTTTCTGGGAAAAATTGAAAAAAAAAAATCAAATGTCATATGCTGATGTTTGTTTGTGTTGAGGTTTTACGGCCCAGTCAACCCAATGGGGTCATGTCGAGCGCGGTCAGTTTACCTAACCACACGTTTACTGGGCAGGCTTAGTCCTCTAAGTGGTTAACCAGTATTGTGCACATTCTTTCGCCAGAAACTGACAACTGCCCTTCTTGAATCAGCCGAAGGGAGAGAATGACCGTAGAAAATATTTCATGATCAATCTCCACGTAAGAATGCTGCCGACCTCGGCAGGGGCTGAACCCGCGACCTCCTGGTCTCCAGTCAGACGGCGCATCCAACTGAGCCATCTGCATCTGCTGAATTTTTTACCAAGTTCAGTATGCTAAATTTTAACCATTATTATACTTATGATGACATCAGCACATCAAAGATGTGATATTTTCTAAACAAGAGTCCCATGGGCCACAATGCGCTCACCTGCATATTTGCAAATGCCATGCAACAGTCTTCCAGTATTGCCACAGCAACTGGGACAAAACCATACCACAAAAAAGTCAAATGTCATCCTAGTCTCATCATTTTAATAAAATTGGTAGACCTTGAGTCCCCGATGCTGTATACCAAGATTCAGCCTCAAAGCTTTCTTAGTATTGGAGAAGAAGATTTTTAAGTGTTTTTACCATATATGGGCATGGCAGCCATCTTGTTCAATGATGCAAAACCATTTGAACAAAGTGTCTACATCCCTTCGACAGATGGCCCCATGTGAAATCTGGTGAAAACTGGTCAAGTCGTTTCAGAGAAGAAGTTTAAAGATTTCATGGTTTTATACCTGTATATAGCATAGGGGCAAGGGCAGATAACCTCCAGGGGGCAAAACTTTGATCCTAACTAAAACGCTTTACTACATTAATCATACATTGTAAGTTTCAGCCATTAATCTAAAATACATACTGAAAAAATGGTTTTTCAACTTTCTCCCCCATACAAATCTATAGAGACGCAAATTTGACCGTGCCGTAAAAAGGTCAACGGTCAACCTATGAAAATCATTTGAACAAATTTGGTAGATCTAGAGTCCTCAATGCTACATGTATATACATGTACCATGGATTCAGCCCTAAAGCTTTCTTAGTTCTGGAGAAGAGGATTTTCAAGAGTTTTTACCATATCTGGACATGGCGGCCACCTTATTCAATTTTGCGGAACCATTTGAACAAATTGGCAATACCCTTTCGACAGAAGGTCCAATTAGAAATCTGGAGAAAATTGCTCAAGCAGTTTCACAGAAGAAGGCATTTAAAAATCACAATTTTATACATGTATATAGCCCAGTGGCAAGGGCAGATAACCTCAGGGGACAAAATTTTGATGATAACTAAAATGTTTTACTACTTTGATCATACATTTTAAGTTTCAGCCATTACTCTTTAACACATTTTGAGAAAATGACTTTTCAACACTTTCCCCATATAAATGTGTAGGGAGGTAAATTTGACCTTGCTGTAAAAAGATCAAAGGTCAACCTACGGTCATCATTTGAATAAATTTGGTAGACCTTGAGTCCTCGATGCTATATACCAAGATTCAGCCCCAAAGCTTCCTTGGTTCTGGAGAAAAGGATTTTAAAGTGTTTTTACCATATATGGGCATGGTGGCCATCTTGTTCTACCGAGCAGAACCATTTGTAAAAATTTGTAAAAATGCAATACCCTTTCGATAGAAGGCCCTGTGTGAAATCTGGTAAAAATTGCTCGAGCGGTTTCAGAGAAGAAGACATTTAAAAATAAAACTGCAAGCCATGCACCATGCCCCACCACACAGAGACATATTCCCTATGCACTTCTGTAGTATAAGGGCTGAAAACAATCTAAGTTAAACATGAAGAGAAGCAATAAACAGTTATTTCATAGCTCAAAAAAAAAACACCAAAAAAAACACACCAAAAGTCTAAGTTAAAATGCAATAAAAAGTGATAAAAAATAATTTCAGGATTCTGAAAAAACAATATGCATATCTTCAGACCATCCTAAAAGCATGTGTAAAGTTTCAAAAGGATTGGCCTAAAACTGTAGGAGGAGTTGCGGGCAGAAGGTACATACTCCCTATACATTTCTGTAATATTAGGGCTTGAAAAAAGTCTAAGTTAAAAATGAAAAAAAAATGTGATAAAAAATAATTTCAGGATTCTGAAAAATATGCATATCTTCGGACCATCCTAAAAGCGCCTGTAAAGTTTGAAAAGGATTGGCCAAAAACTGTAGGAGGAGTTGCGGGCAGACGAATGGTGGGGGCGCTGACGGATGGACGGATGGACGGACGGACACTCAAAATTTCAGAGGGTATAACATAATACCCCGCCACTTTTTTTGGTGGCGGGGCATAATTACACAATTTTATACATGTATATAGCCCAGAGGCAAGGGAAGATAACCCACAGGGGATAAAATTTTGATTATATCTAAAATGTTTTACTACTTTAATCACTCATAGTAAGTTTCAGCCATGTCTTTAATACATTTCGAGATAAAAAATGCATGGGGACGCAAATTTGACCTTGCCGTAAAAAGGCCAAAAGTCAACCTACGGTCATCATTTGAACAAACTTGGCAGACCTTGAGACCATAATGCTATACACCAAAATTCAGCCTTGAAGTTTTCTTGGTTCTGGAAAAGAAGATTTTTAAGTGTTTTACCATATATGGGCATGGCAGGCCATCTTGATTAACGGACTGTAACCATTTGAACAAATTTTCAATCCCCCATTAACAAGAAGTCCACATGAAATTTGAAGAAAATTGGCCCAAGGATTTCAGAGGAGAAATTGTTCAAAGGTTTTTATGGATGGACGGACGGACGACAGACAGCAAGTGATCACAATAGCTCCTCCTGAGCCTTCGGCTCAGGGGAGCTAAAAAGGGCTTGACATTTACTTCATTTTTAACCTTTCCATAATAACCACCATGCTACAACAGCCACCTTTAAGCCATCTCAAATGTGACTATTGTAGAAAGGTTGCACTGTACATGCAAGAGCAGGCTGATCTGTCTGCACCCATTCATGTCCTAAGAGTCATCTCACCAAACCGTTCGGGATAAACACCATACAGCTACCATGTGTTGGAAAATATACCTGCAATTATCGGAACTTTCTTGTTCTCTTCTTTTGAGACAACGCTAGGCAAGCCGTTAACATAGAAAGACACAAAGGAATCAAAGAAACTGGAGTGCGGTGCTGCACAAATCAAAGGTGCTTCGTTCGACGACGCACGTTTGCCCTTCACAGAAACCGTTTGGAAGCTAAACAAGAATACCATTGTTCTCGCCAACCCAATGAGGGGTATCTCAATCGACCTGCATGAAAAAGATTCAAGCCAATTTTTAACCCTTTTAGATGCGGAATTTAACTACTAGCAGACAATACATAGACTTTAGATATTTTTCTGAGTTTTCTCCTAGAAAAAGAAGGCTTGACATTTCCAGTGAATCATCTCCTGAAGCACACTAACTTGTCCATGGATCAGTTGTCACAACAAATTTACCTCTCAGACTATTGAAGTTTTCGAATTTCTCCATAAAAAACATATGAGCCAGGGCGTGACAAAATCTACAAACTGGCATGTGAGCCCAGCAAAGACTCAGATCAGCCTGGGCATCCATCCAGTATGATCTGTCTTCCCTGTCCTCATGAAGAAAGCTTGGCTCTTTAGCTACTCACTGAGCGCAGAGCAAAGACTGATCAGATGGGATGGATGCTCAGGCTGATCTGAGTCTTCACTGGGGGTACACTCCATTTTGTTGGTTTTGTTGTGCTCTGGTTCATATATTGTTAGTACGCTTGACAAGTAGGGCTTGTCATTTCCACAGCATTGTCTGAAGTTATAATGATATGCATAAGCTGCAATCCATATTTTCTTGGAAAAGCAAGAAAAATATCATTTGTCATCTGCTCCTATCATCATTAGCATATCCAGGGTTAAGCAAAGAGAAAGCAAGAGGACTAGCTAATAATGTGAATGGATAAACTGCAAAGAGAGAGCATTCTAACCCATTAAAGACTGAATAAATTCACCCACACTATATATTGGAAGAGTTCATTTTTCGATTTTAGCTATGTCAGGCTATATGATATAGATATTCCTAAAGAAAAATGGTTGAACTATTTGCACACAGTGGAGATCCTGATCAGATGCCGCGTTATGCTGTGTCTGATCTGGGTCTGCACTGTTTGCCAGTTATCCATTTAGGGGTCTTCAATGGGTTAATGGAAAAGTTCTGCATATGTTTTCAAAAGAAGGAACGCTCCAGCAGAAAAATCTTTTTTCTCTGGAACCTAAAGCCTTTCTCAAAGGAAATGACTTGAAAAGAATTTGCTCCCATTTCCCCTGCACCCTCACTAATTGGTAGCAAATTCTCTCCTTTAAAAATACAGCCCTTTTTGGGAAGGGAAGCAAATACTTTCTGGTCAGAGTTCTCTCCTTTGAAGGTGTATTTATTCACCTTAAGGGGAATGGATACACAGTCAGGGGAGGCAACTCCTTGTCAAAACTATTTTGCCTCTCTTCTGAAAAGGGGTCTGTTCTAAAGAGAATGTTTTCCTTTAACCCTTGTCCTTCTGAACCGGGATATATCCTGTCTTTGCAAACAGTGTAGATCCAGATCAGTTGGCTTCTGAAGAAGCCAACTGATCTGTATCTACACTGTTTGCCATTAAGTATGTAAATTTGTATCAACAATCTGGATCAAACACTCTGATTGGCTGATAATTAGAAGTGGGTGTGGCATTTTAATTTATTCAGCAGGACAAGGGTTAAGAGACTGACTCCTCTTTAGAAGGGCATAAGTGTGCAGGACAGCAAACTGGAAGTCATAAAAAATGTTTCCATTGTATAAAATGGCAGAAAAATCTCCTGCTGTATCCATTCACCTGAAGCACAATAGCAGTCTTCAGAATTAAACCCTTTATCCTTTATATATACTAGTAGACATAAAGCAAACAATAGGTTAAACCCATTTTAGACTGAATAAACTCCCCCACAATATATATTGGAAGAGCCAAATTTCAATTTTAGGTATGTCTGGCTACTATGCAATTTAGATATTCCAAAAGAAAAATGAATAAACTATTTGCAAACGGTGGGGACCCTGATGAGATGTCACTTTCTGTGGCATCTGATCTGGGTCTGCACTGTTTTCCAATTACCCTTTTAGGAGTTTCCAGACTAAAATGGGCTAATAAATTGCATACCTGTAAAACTGTAATATTTATTCTGAACATGTTTCAGTCATTTAAGGGGACTGGCTACATTATTCAGGGAAGATACCTCTAAAACTACAGCTGGTGTTTGTAAAACACTATGCCCCCAACACTGCCTGACTCTAACACTGCTTGACTCCAATACTGCTTGCCCATGACGGTAATAACAGTACATTATATGAGATTTCAGCGTTATTTTATTGAAAGGGAAATAAATCTAAAATAGGTGAAAATTCAGATAAGAAAAAAAAACACTGGTCACCTATATTTTCATGAGGAATCCATATATGAAATTTCAAAACATTAGCATACATGGTTCTAAACTTATGCTATGCACAATAAAGCAACAAATGGCCAAAAATTGCAACAGGCCATAACTCCAACAAAATTCCATTCAACTGGCTGAAAATTTAATCAGGTGATCTCCTCCTCAGTTCCAATCAGTTTACCAAATATCAAGGCTCTAGCTCAAATACTTTTTGAGATATCTTGCTAAGGGATTTCAATGTTACTCTATCAAAAGGGCAATAACTCTAAAATGGGAGACAATATGGATAAGAAAAAAAAATACGGGTCACCAATTTTTTCATGAGGAATCCATATATGAAATTTCAAAACATTAGCATACATGGTTCTAAACTTATGCTATGCAAAATAAAGTAAAAAATGGCCAAACATTGCCAAAGGCCATTACTCCTACAAAATTTCATTAAATTGGTTGAAAATTCAATCAGGTGATCTCCTCCTCAATCTCAATCAGTACACCAAATATCAAGACTCTAGATAAAATACTTTTTGAGATATCCTTCTAACAAGATCTCAATGCTATTTTATTAAAAGGGAAAAAACTGTAAAAGGGGAGACAATTCGGATAAGAAAAAAAATACAGGTCACCTATTTTTTCATGAGGAATCCATATATGAATTTTCAAAACATTAGCATACATGGTTCTAAACTTATGCTATGCACATGAAAGCAACAAGATTAAATAGCCAGAAATTGCAAAGAGCCATAACTCCAACAACATTTCATTTTAATTGGTTGAAAATATAATCAGGTGGGCTCCTACTCAGTCCCAATCAGAATACCAAACATCAAGGTTCTAGCTCAAATACTTTTTGAGATACCTTGCTAACAAGATTTCAATGCTATTTTATTACAAGGGAAATAACTCCAAATGGGAGATAATTTGGATAAGAAAAAAAATACAGGTGACCTATTTTTTCATGAGGAATCCATACATGAAATTTCAAAACATTAGCATACATGGTTCTAAATTTATGCTATGCACAAGAAAGCAACAAATGGCCAAAAATTGCAAAGGGACATAACTCAAAATTTCATTAAACTGGCTGAAAATTTAATCAGGTGATCTCCTCCTCAGTCCCAATCAGTATATCAAATATATTAGCTCTAGCTCAAATACTTTTTGAGATACCCTGCTAACAAGATTTCCATGTTATTTTATTAAAAGGGAAATAACTCTAAAATGGGAGATAATTTGGACAATAAAAAAAAAATACAGCTCACCTATTTTTTCATGAGGAATCCATATATGAAATTTCAAAACATTAGCATACATGGTTCTAAACTTATGCTATGCACAATAAAGCAATAAATGACCAAAAGTTGCAAACGGCCATAACTCCAACAAATTTTCATTAAATTGGTTCAAAATTTAATCAGGTTATCTCCTCAAGGCTCAGTCCCAATCAGTATACCAAGTATCAAGACTTTAGCTCAAATCCTTTTTGAGATATCTTGCTAACGAGATTTCAATGCTATTTTATTTAAAGGGCAATAACTCTAAAATGGGAGATAATTCGGATAAGAAAAAAAATATTGGTCACCTATTTTTCATGAGGAATCCATATATGAAATTTCAAAACATTAGCATACATGGTTCTAAAGTAATGCTATGCACCAAAAAGCATGACGAACGAACGAACGAACTAAGGAACAAATGAACAAATGAATGAACAGACAAGCCAGAAGCAATATGCCCCCAGCTTTTTTCAAAGTTGGGGGCATCAATAGTTATCTCCCTTGTCAAAACTGGTGGAAACACTTAACCCTTGTCCTGCTGAACCCGGATATACCCTTTGCAAACAGTGCAGATCCAGATCAGTTGGCTTCTGAAAAAGCCAACTGATCTGGATCAGCACTGTTTGTCATTAAGTATGTGAAATTATATCAACAATCTGGATCAAGTAATCTGATTGGCTGACAATTAGAAATGGGTGTGGCATCTTAATTTATTCAGCATGACAAGGGTTAACAGATGTACCCGTTTGTCTTAAAGCTAAAGCTGAAGACATTACAATGATTACCGGTAGTATTTTTATGCCTAGCATATTTATCCTTGTCCTGCTGAATAAATAAAGATGCCACACTGACTTCTAGTTTTCAGCCAATCAGATTACTTGATTCGAATTGTTAATATAAATTCAAATACTTAATGGCAAACAGTGCAGATATAGATCAGTTGGCTTCTTCAGAAGCACGACACATGACCTATGACATACAGAGATTGATCACAAAAGCTCACCTTGAGCAGGTGATCTAACAAAACTGGTATCATGTTTAAGCTCTTAGTAAGAGGGATATCCAGATAAATACTGCCTTTCTTACTTCGCTTTAACTAGTACACTACATATTGGGACATTTGACTGAGTTAAGGTTTTAAATCCCAGTAAACCTATTAGGGTCATTTTGAGGGCAGGCTAAATCCTCTAAGCAGTTAACCAGTATTTATGTACATTCTTTCACCAGAATCTGACAGCTGTCCATAATTCTTGAATCAGCGAAAGGACAAAATGGTTGTGGGTACTCATTTGAAGTCTCTCAGTGAGGCGCTTCTAATGAGTACCTACAAAATGTGTTTAAACCCTTGTCCTGCCTGAACCCTGGATATACTCTGCCTTTACAAACAGTGTAGATTCAGATCAGTTGGCTTCTGAAGAAGCTAACTGATCTGGATCTGCACTGTTTGCCATTTACTATGTGAATTTATATACAAAATCCAGATTAAGTAATCTGATTGGTTGATAATCAGAAAGAGGCAGGGCATCTTAATTTATTCAGCATGACAAGGGTTAATGGATCAATAAAAAAATTCAACATTTTTTTTGTCGAAAGAAGCACCTTATCTAGAGATATGTTAGTCTTACTTAGAGTAAATATGGTACTCTTATTTCTCCATTACTTTGATACTGTGGTACGGTACTCATTAGCATTGGATCATACCTAGAAAATTATTTTTCCAGGAAGCAGGAAAAATATCAAAACTTTTTTTAGTCTTATCTAGAGCTAAGGAAACTGTATACAATATACATGTACGTGCTCTATATGTAAACTACATAGCTCAAAATAAGGCATATTTTTTTAACTGAAAAATACTGATATTTCTCTTATTTCTCTATGGATACTCATTAGAAGTGTCTCAATTTGGGCACTTCTAATGAGTACCCACAACATATGTCTTCATGAAGAAAAAGAAAATTATTGTTTGGATACCACCACTTGCATCTGGAGCTATGCTTTAATAGCAACAAAACTAAGAAAAGATGTGAAACCCTCATTGTGAACATTGTAGAAAAAGCCTATCACCAATAGATAATAAAACAACAATGTGTGGTCATTACAACAATCCCAGTATGAAGCATGCCAATATAAAACCATCCCAGAATGCCAAGACAAGACAGGGTGAAGTAACAAAACAGAACAAGCAATTATTTGCATAGCGTTAGATATAAGGGGTATCAAAATACTATGAAATACTTTCCTAATTATTTAGCCATGGAAACAGACTTTGTGGGTATGCAATATCACCTCTGCCAGCCAATTCCAATGTCTGCACACACGTTTTCATAGAGATGATGATGCCCTGGGCCCAGTTGTTCAAAGCGTTGTTAGCTTAACAAGCTCATTAAGGGTCATTTCGTTAACTGTTTTAGTGGAGTCAATATACAATATTCTGATATTTTTTGCTGAAAAAATGTGAGTAGCTTTTGCACTGCAAAAGCTACTCACATTTTTTCAGCAAAAAATTTCAGCATATTTGCGTATCACTCAATGTAAATTTTAACGAATTGTTAACTAACGATGTCGTTAGTTTTGAACAATTGGGCCCTAGGTGTTTAATGTCTCTTTCAATATTATTTACTGAGAAAATAAAGGGGTGATAATGAAAGAAACTGTGCAATGAAGCACATTATAGACTTCAGCTGAATTCCACTATTAGCAGGATTCAAATCTGGGATTTCATCCAGGCTAGCCTTCTTTATAAATCTACAGTGGGTAGCTGACGGGCCGATAACGGCCCGCTGTAGATTTATGTAGAATGCTTACTGGGATGATCCTAAATCAGCTGCGCTAACATGCCCAGGTTTTCAGAGAGATATTATATAGGAAAATTATTAACAGTTTTGATCAAAAAAGCCATATCTAGAGCTATGGTTTGAGGAGTGCATTTCATGCTTTTCTCAACTCTTATTATTATGCTGGTGTTAAAATTAGCAGACAAAATGTCAAGCCTTAATTTTTCTGAAAAATACAAAATCTAAACATTGTCTGCTGCTGTTGTGATTAGCACTAAGGATTAACCTTTAGCACTCAGCTGGCTAAATCAGCTGAATACTTATCAGTAATATATTTTTTTTTCCATGGAAATAAAGTTTGACATTTCATTTTTTAACCAGCATGCCAAGCGTAAAATAAGCAATGTATTAACGCTTAAAGTGCCAAGCAAAATTTGTAGCTAACATTTTTTTTTTTTTTTTTTTTTCAGAGAAAGTAAGTCTTGATATTTTATGCCAAATATCTGCTTGGCATGTGATTCACAGCAAATAACAATTAAGAGAAAATAAGTCTTGACATTTAATGTGAATTATCTGCCACTTGGCAGATAAATCATATAAAATGTCAAGACTTACTAAGTTACTTTCTCTGAAAAAAAAAAAAGATGCCGTCTGCTGCAGTTATGATTGTTGCTTTAAGGGTTAGTTGTAACATGAGAAATTGGCCTTGTAGATGCTTACAACAAAGGTCCAGATAGGATAGCACATTTTTGTTGTCTGATCAGGGCCTAGTCGTTCGAAGCATCATTAGCTTAACAAGCCCGTTAGTGGTCAAAATGTTCACTGTTCTAGTAATTATAATATCTCATTCACGGGTATTTTTGCTGAAAAAATGCGAGTAGCTAAGCTACTCCCATTTTTTTCAGCAAAAATATTAGCATATATGCCATATTTAATGATCAAAGATTTAACGATATGTTAACTAATGACATTGTCAGTTTTGAACAACTTGGCCCAGGACCTTTGTTACCTGCTTACTGAATCACTGGCTATTAGCAATGAATGGGAAAGACATTGACTAGTGCAACAATTAGAGAGGGTAGGTATCTTACATACACCTCCTTAGACTAATAAATATTAGCAGTTATTTTATATTTAATCCATTTTTTATTCTTATTTTTCTTAGAATACAGACATGTCACTTCATGCAAACCAACTGGTATCATTTTTTAAGGCAATGATTCTCATGAAATATTAACTCTTGTCCTGCTGAATAAATTAAGATGCCATGCCCTATTTTAATTTTCAGCTAATCAGATTACTTGATCCAGATTGTTGATACACTACAACCTCTTTATAACACGGTTCGTTATACCACGGTTTTGGATATAACACAGTTCAAAGATGGATCCCAAAAATGTATAGATTATATTGAAAAATGACCATAAATGGTCATTTTTCAATATAATCTATACATTTTTGTTTGGATATACATGTAACATGGTTGTTTAACTAACACGGTTTATGCTATGGACCCCAACAATAGTGTTATAAAGAGGTTGTGGTGTATAAAGTCACATACTTAATGTCAAACAGTGCAGATCCAGGTCAGTTGGCTTCTTCAGAACCCAACTGACCTGGATCTACACAGTTTGCAAAGGCAGGGTATATCCAGGTTCAGCAGGACAAAGGTTAAGCCTCAGATTGCATTTAATAGTTGTTTCCTGTTGTTGTTTTTTTGTTGAATTTTTCTTCTTCAGAAAACAGAACTTGTCACTTCATTAAAACTAACTGACACCGTCTTTTTGGGCATTTTTTTTTTTTATATGAAAGGTCAAGCCATTATATTCTCAGAAAAATGATAAATTCTCTAATTTCACCATTAGTACACTAACTATGTACTATCAATATGATTATTTGAAGCCCAATGTGGGAAAATAACTCTTATGCTTTACAAAAGGCTTACTAAGGAAGGAATATTTTCTTTATAGTTCTGGGATGACTTCTCCAGTTCTCCATGAAAATGTATGTTGTGCGTACTTATTACAAATGCCTTATAGAGAAGAAAGAAAAAATACTCCTGAATTACCATCGAATACTCCTCAACAAGTCGTATGGCTATATATGAACAGCACATCTAGGATCTGATCATGGTGTACTCACCATGTTGGTGTATTCTACAGTATCTTATGATTCAGTAAGTGGACAATAAAGGCCCTATCAGCCTTAACCCTTGTCATGCTGAATCTGGATATATCCTGCCTTTGCAAACAGTGTAGATCCAGATCAGTTGGCTTCTGAAAAAGCCAACTGATCTGGATCTGCACTATTTGCCATTAATTATGTGAATTTATAGCAACAATCCAGATCAAGCAATCTGATTGGCTGAAAATTAGAAGTGGGTTTGGCATCTTAATTTATTCAGCAGGACAAGGGTTAAAGAATGCCCTTGGCTAACCTGGGCCTTCATTACCTTCATAGCCTAAGTTTGTTGTTGTTGTTTGTTGTTTTTTTTTTGTTGTTATTGTTGTTGTTGTTGTTTTCCGCATACTGACATCATTTACATATGAAAGTGCATTTTTGTATGTATAAGACTTGTTCTCTATATACTAGAATAAATGCTATACATGCTGGGTAAAATGCAGATGATTTTTTCCCTAAAAAATTTACGTGAAATGTCAAGTCCTGTTATCTGAGAAAAGTATCATCGGTCGGTCATCCGCAGAATCTTCCCAGAGAGTGTTAAGGGTTAAACTTCATTCTGCAATACTTAATTAATATGCTGAATAATTTACTGTATTTGACCCAATTACCGAATATACCCCGATCAGTGCATAGTCAAGCAATTCTATATTAGATTACTGCCAGTGTACCTTTTGTCTACTTCTTTATAAAGGCATATATTGTGGGTACCCATTGAATTGCATCAACTTGTTGATGCAATTCAAATTAGTACCCACAAAGTATGCTTTATAAAGAATTAAAGAAAATCAGAAAAAACATCACATATCAGTAAGTATCATTAAATATTAATCTCATAAGTCATCTTATCTCTACAGCCCTTATCAGTCTGATACTTTACCACACCTTTTTTCTAGAAATTTTGAAAATCCTAAGTGCACAGTGCGGTAATTAGGTCCAATACACATAGCAACAGATAAGGCACTTTTTTCATCCGAAAAATGATGATATCTTTCTTATTTCTCCATGAAAACATATGTTGTGGGTACTCATTAGAAGCGCCTCAGCGAGGCGCTGTTTTCGTGGAGAAATAAGAAAAATAATATGTGGATACCCCCTCTTATCTGTAGCTATGAATACAGTAATATGCTAATCAATTGCTTACAAGTGAAATTAGCTAATGTCACTTCAGTGGTATTTGTCTTATCAATGCTTATACATGTATTTCCCCCAAAATAGGGCTTGGTATTTCATGTAATTTGTCTTTTTAGGACACAAAATTGTCTCCTTATGCTAGAAATAATTTGAGTAACATTTCCAGGCTTGCTGTTTGAGAAAGGCACAAAAAGTATTTTATTCAAAACATTGCCTGCTGATATTTTTATTTAGCACCCTAAAATTTAAATTACCATAATCACCCTGAAGTATTTTGACACATAGAACTGAGCAAATAATGCAGATCCTGATCAGAGCCTAGTTGTTCAAAGCGTCGTTAGCTTAACGAGCTTGTTAAGGGTAATTTCGTTAACTGTTTTAGCAGATTCAATATACAATATTCTGATATTTTTTGCTGAAAAAATGTGAGTAGCTTTTGCACTGCAAAAGCTACTCACATTTTTTCAGCAAAAAATTTCAGCATATTTGCGTATCACTCGATGTTAATTTTAACGAATCGTTAACTAACGACATCGTTAGCTTTGAACAACTGGGCCCAGAATGCCACAAATTGCAGCCTCTGATAAATGTTTAGATGGTTTGCTATTCAAACAGCATTTGAGCTGCATCGTGAGAAAACATACATCCTGACATGTGTGTGCAATGAAGACACAAACCAACCTACGCATCCGCTCAGTCTGATCAAGAGTTTTCATTGTCAGCATGAAGAAATTTTGCATCCTTGGCTATCCAAAATGCATGCAGTGAAGATTCTGATCAGACTACACAAATATGCAGGCTAATTTGGGTCTTAGCTGGCTACATATGTCCAAATGTACATTTTCTGACATTGAAACTAGGTAGCCAACTAAAAATGGGCATGTTTGAATTTTAAGATAATGTTTAACTCTTGTCCTGCTGAACCCATAATATATGCCCAGCCTTTGCAAACAATGCAGATCCAGATCAGTTGGCTTAGTTGAAGAAACCAACTGATCTGGATCTGCACTGTTTGTCATTAACCCATGTCCTGCTGAATAAATTAAGATGCCCCACCCATTTCTAATTATCAGCCAATTAGATTTCTTAATCCAGATTTTTTGATATAAATTCACATACTGAATGACAAACAGTGCAGATCTGGATCAGTTGGCTTCTTCAGAAGTCAAATTATCTGGATCTACACTGTTTGCAAAGGTATACATCTGAGTTCAAGAGTACAAGGGTTAAGTATGTGGCTTTGTATCAACAACCCAGATCAAGTAATCTGACTGGCTGAAAATTAGTGGGTGTGGCATCTTACTTTATTCAGCATGGCAAAGGTTAAGAGTCAAGGTATCCAATTATTGAGGGTAGCATATACCAGTACCTTATAGGTTCAAATTGTAAACAATCATGGGATGCATAGGTTAATTATTTTATTTAATTAATTTAGTTGATGTTTTTTCAAACAGAGGAATGTTAACTGATACATTTAGGTGGTTAATTCTTTGTTCTTACAGTTGGAACTTTTAAGGTATTTATGGTTTACAAAATTTAATTTACCCTAAATATTCAGACCCTTAGTTACTAACCTTATTTCTGAAATTCGAAAACGTCCATTTGACAACCCACCAATGCATCTGAAAGCATGATGTTTGAATGGCTAACCATGACCATGATCAGATGCTGCATTCTGCAACTCTGATCTGGCTCTGCACTGTCTGTTCAGGCATGTCTGTCCAAACACTTCTGCTAAATAATATAGCTCCAGGTAAGGTTGTTGTTGTTTTTTTGTTGTTGTTGTTTGTTGTTGTTTTTTTCAATCAAAAATTATCATTATTTTTCTTATTTCTCCACAAAAACATATTTTGTGGTACTCATTAGAGGTGGCTCACCTAGGCTCTTCTAATGAGTACCTACAACATAAATTTTCATGGAGAAATAATAAGAAAACTATTTACCTGAAACCGCTTCTTATCTAGTTCTATGAAATACTAATGTTCAACTAAAGATAAAAAAAAGTGAGTTAGCTTCCACAAAATCAAACAACCATCAGCCCAAACAATATTCAGATTAGAACCAACATTCATACTTCCAAATAAAGGAACTGAGGAAGCCTCTGCTTTTGCAACAACCGACGACAGATCCATATGAACTACAGGCAGGGCGTCAAGATAGGATGAGTGTGGGGCAAGGGCGATAATCGCAGCCTCCTCAGGTCTTGCTCTTTTTCCTTTTACAGATATCCAGTGAAAGCCACCAACGAGAAACACACAGCGACTAAAAAACTTTATAACTGGGCGTAAAAGTGCACTAGAAAATAAGGAATAACACAGAGTTAGTCAGTGACTCATAGCTCTAGATAAGCAGAGTATCCATAGATCTAGATAAAAGTCGGTATCAGGTAAATATTTTTCTTATTTCTCCACAAAAACATATGAAGTAGGTACTGGTACTCATTAGAAGCGCCTCACCGAGGTGCTTCTAATGAGTACCAACAACATATGTTTTCGTGGAGAAATAAGAAAAATATCAATACTTTTGGATTGAAAAAAGCATCTTATCAAGAGCTATGGTATCAATATAAGAATTGTTCTTATTTCTCTGCAAAAGCCTATCTTGTGGGTACTCAATAGAAGCACTTCAGTAAAGGGCTTCTTATGAGTAACCACAATATATGTTAATTGTTTTCACGGAGAAATAAGAAAAATGATATTTTTATGTCAAATAAGCTCCTTATCTGAAGCTGTGAGTGAGTCAGTAATTCAGATAAGAAGGTATCAAAATACATTTTTTCCTAATACTTCATGGATACATAGTTTGTGGAATCCCATAAAAATCATCTCTGCACATAACTCTTGATCAGACATTGTTATTAAAATTAAATAAATACTTATGTATAAACTGCCTCCAGTCTCCAGTGACTAAAAATATTTCTCATTATCGTTTGATAATCCACTACAATAACACCAAAAAATATCATCACTGGTGACCAGCATTTATAGACATGATATTATTTTGATTTATTTTAGTGGATTATTAAACAGATTATAAGAAAAAACTATTTAGTTGCTGGAGACGGGAGCCAGTTTAACTTATGAACTGCTTTTGGTGTAAATTTAAATATGTAATATCCAGCTTCTCTAATGTTTTATTACTAAACGATACACTGTAATTTATGGACAGATCTAGACAGTGTGGTATCTGGATTTTTTTTCTTATTTCTCCACAAAAACATATCTTTGTGAGTACTCATTTGAAATGCTTCAGTGAGGTGCTTCAAATGAGCACAATGTCTATTTTCATAGCAGAAGAAGATAAGAATTCCGCGGAAGTCAACAGCGCACCTGCATTGGTCAAAGTCACTGGAGTGCGAAATCTAGGTCAAGGACATAGGGTCATAGTGCATGCTTGAAAAGTATGTCAAAGATAATTACTATGCAAGGTTTGACACTTGCAGATATCGCTGCTACAGTGAAATGCCTTTTATGCTAAACTCGACACAAAATCATAACAAAGTCACTCAAGCCCAATATCTAGGTCAAGAGCACCTGCTCATAGTGTGGGCTTGAAGAGTATTTTGAGGACAGTTACTACGCAAGTCTGACACTTGCAGGTGAGCTATCACCACTTCACAGAAACACACTTAATGCTAGACTCGACGTAAAATCATGACATATTCACTCATGCGCGATATCTAGTCAAGGGCACTGCCTCATAGTTTGCGCTTGAAGAGTATGTCAAGGACAATTATTATGCAAGGTTTGACACTTGCAGCTATCACCGCTTCACAGCAACAGACTTTAATGCTATAGACTCGACGTAAAATCATGACAAAGTCACTCGAGCGGGAAATCTAGGTCAAGGGCACCTAGTCATAGTGCATGCCTGAACAGTATGTCGAGGACAATTACAATGCAAGGTATGACACTCCCATCTATCACCCCTTCAGAGAAACTCACTTTAATGCTAGACTCAACCTAAAATAATGACAAAGCGCACTGAAGTGGGAAATCTAGGTCAAAGGCACCAGGTCATAGCGCATGCTTGAAGAGTATGTCGAGGACAATTACTATGCAAGGATTGACACTTGCAGCTATGACCGCTTCACAGCAACAGACTTTAATGCTAGATTCGACGTAAAACCATGACAAAGTCACTTGGCCCCGATATCTAGGTCAAAGGCACTGCATCATAGTGCATGCCTGAAGAGTATGTCAAGGACAATTACTGTGCAGGTTCTGACACACAGCTATCACCACTTCAGAGAATCACACTTAAATGGTAGACTCGATGTTAAACCATGACAAAGCCACTGGAGTGCGAAATCTAGGTCAAGGGCACTGGGTCATAGTGCAAGCTTCAAGATGATGTCAAGGACAATTACTAAGCAAGGTTTGACCGTCGCAGCTATCACCGCTACAGAGATACGCACTTTAATGGTAGAGTGGACCTAAAATCACAACAAAAGCACTTGAGTGAGAAATCTAGGTCAAGGGCACTGGGTCAATGTGCTTGCTTGAAGCATTTGTCGAGAACAATTACTATGCAAGGTTTGACACTTGCTGCTATAACTGCCTCAGAGAAATGCACTTTAATGCTATACTTGACATAAATAACGCTAGACTTGATGTAAAATCACGACAGTCACTCTAGTGCAAAATCTAGGTCAAGAGCACTAGGGCATAGTGTGTGCTTGAAGAGTATATCGAGGACAATTACTATGCAAAGTTTGACACTAGCAGCAATCAACGTTTCAGAGAAACCTACTTAAATGCTAGACTGGACGTAAATTGTTGACACACGGATGAAATGACAGAAATTCTAACTCCTATGTCGCACTCCGCTACAAGCAGGTATGACAAAAAATACTCTTGAAAACTGGTCGACAACTAAACATCCTGTTAAACTGTTCATTGTTGGTTATTTATTCCATTTTTTTTTTCCTATCCTCTGAACAAAAACACATTTCAATACTCTCTGGCAGAAAGAAAAGTGCCTTTCAGGAGCTCTGAGTGGAAAAATATTTTTGTAATGGCTAAAAATACCTGCTTATCTGAAAGCAAGGGAAATCATATTACTACAGGTTTTCCAAACATTAATCGTAAGATGGGTAACCAGAATGTTAATTGTTGTTATAATATATGCAGAATTATTTTTTAGTCACCACTTCAAATTGTTATTAACTTGGCAAAAACTCAGTATTATTACAGGTATACAAAAACTATACATGTACACATACTAAGGTTAAAACACAAGTTTAAGGGAAATGCATAAATCTTAAAGATTTTGCTGCCATTCTGAAACAGAAAGTTGTCATCTTTGTGCCACCTTTACAGACATCAGCTGTGCTATGTCACCCCAATATCCAAAACCTTTCAGATGTGTGTTTTTAAAACACTATGCTCCCAACCATATGTTTATCCCTAAAAAATATGCTACTTGAAAAAGGGCATAACCCTCATAAAACTAACCATATTTCTTTCAGATACTCCTCAGCCCCAGTAAATCTGCCAATTGAGTGGAAACCTTAGCTCAAATACTTCTGAGATACCATGTATACAAGGTAAACTGTGATGAATAGAATAACGAATGGATAAACAAAGCAAAAGCTAAGTTGAAGGCATAAACACGGGGGACTACTCATAAAGGAAAGAATTTGCTCTCAGGAGGGAGCAAAGTCCTACCTTCAAGAGTAAGCTCTTTAAAAGAGTTTCCCTTGAAGGTGTATTCATTCCCCTTAAGCATGGGTAGATCACATTCTAATACATTTTTCTCATTCTAATCAGTGCATTCTAATCAATGCAGTCTGATCCGTACTGTTATTTTTTCCTTTCTCCACAAAAGCTAATCTTATGGGTACCTATTAGAAGTGCTCCCATCAGAGGCATTTCAAATGGGTACCCACAGGATATGCTTTCATGGAGAAATAAGGAAAATTTTATCTGCTTTTAACTGTCACTTGCCTGGACAAGTTTACCCTTAAAGCTCTAATTGCAATGACAGCAAACAACACTTTTAATAGTTTTGTTTTATTTTTCCCAAAGGAAATAAGACTCGACATTCCATGCTAGGAAGGCAATTCACATGAACTGTCAGATCATATTTTCTGAAAAATAACAAAAGCTACTTTAAAATGTCGTCTGCTTCTTAGCTTAGCACTTTTCAGGGTTAGAAAAATATTCTATTATAAAAGGAATCATAGGACAAGTTTTCATATATTTATCTAAATTTACACAATTTTAAGAGATTTTTTTCAAACAGACAAATATTTGGTATTTTTTTCTTATTTCTTCATGAAAACAAATTTATGAGTACTCAATACTAGGCAACTCTAAACCTTGCCTTGCTGAATAAGTTAAGATGCCATGCCCACTTCTAATTTCCAGCCAATCTGATTACTTGATTCTATTTTTGATATAAATGCACATATTTAATGGCAAACAGTGCAGCTCCAGATCAGATAGCTTCTTTAGAAGCCAACTAATCTGGATCTACACTGTTTGCTAGGAGAGGGCATGTCTTGTTCAGCAAGAGAAGGGTTAATGCGCACCCAAAACATTTGCTTTTACTTTTCTGATGAAATTAGAAAATACTTATGAGGATTTCCCACTTTAACCCTTAAAGCGCCAATCACAACAATTGTCATCTGCTTTGTCTTCTGCTTGTGATTTTAAAAGTCATTTCTGCAAACAGTGTGGACCCAGATCAAAGCAGTCTGATCTGGGTCCACATTGTTTGCCTGTACGCAAAAATAGGTTCAAAATGTTTGCAAGAATATTCAGCAGACGACATAAACAGACGACATTTTCAGATGCAGTTTTTCTTGGTGCTTTAAGAGTTAATTAGAGCTATGGCAGAAGTCCTACAATTTCATACACTACAGATACTGACAAACTGGCATATGCAAAGAGTGCAGTCCCACATTGGACTTCTCCAGAAGGAGCCATGTGACCAGGGTCTACACTGTTTGCCATTCCCCTCACAATTTTATGAAACAACTGCATAAAAAGCAAACTTTGTGCAAAACAAGAAATTCACTGATGGCTATGTTGCCTCTGTTAGGGAGCTAATCGCACAAACTAAATGTTGTGCAGTCAAGCATGAAAAAGAGGTCAAGGTAAGTAACAGTCAATGGCATTTTGGTAGGGTGAATCATGGCGGATGTGTGTACTAAGTTTCATTAGCCTAGAAGCCTTAGTGTTTGACAAACAGAGCTAAACGCACAGACAACATTGTTCAGCCAAGCCTGAAAAGTAGGTAAATGTCAGTAAGAGTCCATGGCAGTGGGCAAGGGCATCATGGCAGATGTGTGTATGTAAAGTTACATTAGCGTTCGAGGAACGGCGCTAAATGCACAGATTTAACATTGTTAATGGCGCTAAATGCACAGACTTAACATTGTTCAGCCAAGCATGAAAAACTGGTCAAGGTCTGTAACGGTTCATGCAGTGGGCAGGGTGCATCATGCAGATGTGTGTATGATGTTTCATTAGCCTTGAAGCCTTAGTGTTTGAGAAATGGAACCAAAAGCATAGACGTAACCCTTCTCTTGCTAAACACATCATGCCCTGTCTAATCAAACAGTGTAGATCCAGATCAGTTGGCTTCTGAAGAAGCCAACTGATCTGGATCTGCACTGTTTGTCATTAAATATGTGAATTTCTATCAAAAACCCACATCAAGTAATCTGATTGGCTGGAAATTAGAAGTGGGCATGGTATCAATTTATTCAGCATGAGAAGGGTTAAAATTGTTGACGCTGAGTCAACGACAAAATCGTAGAGTGATCCCTATGTCCCTCCTGTTTGCTATAGCAGTTGCAATAAAAAATTTATAGACTAAAGTATTTGAAATTTTTTTACATTTATCAGGGTTGTGGAATTATCAAATTATATTGCTTGTCCACAGACAAGTAAATGGTCAAAATCCACTTGTCCAACAAAGATTTGCTTGCCTGAAAATTGACATTTTTCTTATTTCTGGAAGAAAACATATGTTGTGGGTACTCATTTGAAGTGCCTCCCCGACATATGTTTTTATTAAGAAATAAAGATATATATCATAATTTTTATATAATAATTTTGATACTCTTGTCCCTGGACAAGTAAACTGAAATTTCTTACTTGTCCTCACGGAAATGGGACAAATTGGACAAGTCGGGCATGGTATTTCCACAGCCCTGCTTTTATGATGTCTTCTAAAAAGACCCTAATCATATCATCACACACTGAAGTACAGAAAAAAAATTAAGAAATGTCTATACTTCACTGCTAGGTATATAGTACAATTACTTCCCTAACACTTTTTTTTCTGGCATGTTACACTCATTATTACTTGTTTTGGCCATACCTGAAGTCTGATCCATACTTACACTATTGGAGTGTGTCTGTCTGAACATTTACATGCAAATATATTGTGACAAAACTTACATACATGTTAACATTTAAAAATATTAATCCTTAAATAGCCAATTACAACAGCAGCAGACATCTTGACTTTTTTTTTTCAGAGAGAAAATAAGGTTTGACATTTCATGTGAATCATCTGCAGATGAAATGTCAATTCTTATTTTCTCTTAAAAATATTAAAATATCTCTTTTTTTTAAATTTGAACATTGCTAAAATTTTGCGAGGGGCTTTAAGGATTAAATTATTTCAAAGTTTAACTCAAAACAAATCCTATTAATTGAATATGTATTTCTTCAAATTTCTGAGATTGAAAAATTAAAGAAAAACATACTTGCGCCAGCCAGTCAGGGGCATATTTTTATCTTCTGCTGATCTGAAGGCTGTTGCTATGGCAGCCAGTGGCCAAGCAAGCAAAAGACAGAATCCACAAAGCAACAGTCTGATTGGTGCTATTGTCACTGACATCACTATCACCTGTTGGAAAGAAAATAATTACCATATTTATCCTAAGTATTGAAACACCTTACCTTTCTTACCATACTAGTCCTAAAATTTGAACAAGTCCATTTTGCTACTGAATGACGTGTGTAAAAACTGCTTGTTGAGTGGCAGTGTAGATCAGACACCATGTTCTGCAGCATGTGATCTGTGTCTACAATGTTTGCTCAGATCTGTCTGTCCCAATATTTAGGGTAATTATGGTAACCCTTAAAAGCAAAGATGGAGCACATGAAATTCGTTTTTTTTTTGTTTTGTTTTTTTGTTTTTTTCAAAATTATTTTTCAGAGAGAATAAGATTTTTCGAGCCTTCTTTTCTCTGAAAAAAAATTAATATTGTATTCTACAATTTTGCTTTGTGCTTTAAGGGTTAAGCATTACAGATGTGAACTTCAGCATTAAATTTTAAAGTAAGTGGCAAAATATCCAGTGTATCAAAGTTTATCTGAACCAAAGCTTAGGACAAAATTTTAACCCTAGTCCTGATGAACCTGGATATGTCCTGCCTTTGTAAACAGTGAAGATCCAGATCAGTTGGCTTCTTCAGAAGCCAAATGATCTGGATCTGCACTGTTTGCCATTAAGCATGTGAATTTATATCAACAATCTGAATCAAGTAATCTGATTGGCTGAAAATTAGAAATGGGTGTAGCATCTTAATTTATTCAGCAGGACAAGGGTTAAGTTAGTCAACCATGAAATACAGGTCCAGAAAACAAAAGTGTACATATACAGCAAAGCATCTGGTAAGTTGCTTCTAATGAGTAGTAACATTTTTAGCTAGAAATGAGAAAATGTATGCTTCAATGCTTTTTGTGGTTTCAGTATATGTTTTCAACAATAAAAATATGAAACTATCATACCCCGCCATTACCGTGTCATGGGGAGATAACTCTGCCAAAAACTGATGAAATGCAGCCAATAGCAATCCCAAACCAGATCTCCACAATATAAAAGCACACATCAAGTTTGGTGAAAATCCGTTGAGATGTACTCAAGTAATCGTCCTGAAACAAAAATATGGCCGGTCTTGGGCAGATAACTCTGTCAAAACTTAACGAAATTTGCCAGTTAGCAATCCTGAATCAGATCTTTGCAATGTCAATGCACAGACCAAGTTTGGTGAAAATCAACTGATACTTAGTTACCCAAATTATCATCTGTGGAGAAGAAAAAATCAGACACATCACGGGCAGATAACTGTCAAAAATTGATGAAAATTTGATCCCAAACCAGACAAGGTTGGGTGGTAAATTCCACCCTGGGTATTTACCAGTAGTACTTACCAGTCTGGAAAATACTCCTAAAGTGGCAAATACTGGTCAGTTGAACTTTCTCACTTGAAATAACTGCAGAAATCTTAACCAAACTGACTTAAAATAAATACAATCAAACTAAATGACTTAAAGATGTTTTAGCTAATTTATATATAAGGTTATCACCATAAACAATAAAATATTTCAAAAATAAAGCATGCTGAAACAGCCAAAAAGTGAATTAATGGCTAAAATTTTGAAACTATTTCAAAAATACACATACATGTAGTATTTTGAATTTAAAAAAAAAAATCATCTTTATTATTTGGACTTTAACTCAATAGCATTAAAAAACAGGTAAAAAATTACAGGTAAAAATTCATCTGTGCAACTGGCCTCTGACACCTAATAGCAACCCCATATAGTCTACATGTATATTGTTAAAATAACAGGTGTCAAGAAAGTTTTTAATTCAAGTTTGTACAAGGTAGCAAGGGGCAAGGATAGAAATGATAAAATGCCATAAATTATTTCCTGTTTTATATAATTAAATAAACTATTAAATAAATAAGTGGATACTAGTGTTAAACTTAAGTATAAATATTAAGTCAACTGGCCAGTACAATTGGGCGCTGCCTCTACGTGACTCAGTTGCCTGGTAGCGTTAAAAATCTGAAAACTGAACTGAACAGTACAATTGAAATTAGTACACCTAGCTCATACTTGACGTGCCCTGGATAGAGTATAAAGTGGACAGGGCGGCACTTGGTGACAGACAGCGGCACCAACTAGTGTGCATGAGTGATCCGTGAAAGCAAAGGCTGTACAAATACATGTACATAACAATCGCCGCTGCCTCTATGTGCCTCAGGTGTCTGGTAACGTTAAAAATCCCTACAACAACAACAATTGAAATTACCTCTATGATGTTGACTGTAGGTTACATGAATTATATAAATTCCAGGGTGGTCAATTCAGTTGACCAGTATTTGCCAGTATTTTCCAGTATTTGCTGGTATTTACATGTACATATATCTAAATAGTTTATTAAATTTAAGCTATTAAATAAGTTGATACTTGTGTTAAACTTTAGTATAAGTATTACTATTAAATAAGTTGATACTTGTGTTAAACTTTAGTATAAGTATTAAGTCAACTGACCAGTATAACTGAAATTACCCCTATGAATGTTAAGTGAAGCAGTGGTTTTGCTAAGGTCCAAACCCAAAATGATCTGCAAGACCAGCATGTGCACGGTTTAACTGGTCCTCTTTGTGTTTCTGCTAGTTTTAATTGTAACCTTTTTGAAGTAAACATAAAAACTTGTTGGTTTGGAGGACCAGCTACTGTAGAAATCAACTGGTCCTGCCCAAAAATCACTGGTCCCGGACCAACGGACAGGTGGTTAACAAAACCCCCAGTGAAGGTTATTGTCCTGGGTGGTCAATTCAGTCCCCCAATGAAGGTTATTGTCCTGGGTGGTCAATTCAGTCAACCAGTATTTTCCAGTATTTGCTGGTATTTACCAGTAAATATGGCTGGCATGGAAAAAACTGATATTTGCCGGCATTTTGCCAACCTTGAAACCAGACTTCCACAATATCAATGCACATATCGAGTTTGGTGAAAATCCATTGACATTCACTTAAGTTATCATACGGAAACGAAAATATGGACAGATGTACGACAGACGGACGGACAACAGATGACCAACTGGCAACATGAAAACATAACATGTGGCTGTTTATAAAAAGGCTTTATCCACAAAGCTCAGCTAGACTAGTGTAATATAAGATAAATCAGCCAGCATGTGAGGAAAGGGTACTATAGGCAACCAGCAAAGGTAAGTCAGCTCAAAAGTGCAGTCCGACCAGAGCCTTTGCTGTTCGCAGACCTGTAGTAGAGACCTTTCAAGAGGAAAGTCTCAGGCAAAAATCCATGTCAGTAGCCTACACAGGGGATTGCACATGTGCATTTGAAGAACCACAAACCAGAAACCTGTATTCAGTAAGATCTTTTTTTTTTAGCGTGTCAGCTCAGATGTTATTCTAACTGCTTAGAGGCAAATCAGACACAAGTCACACAACTCTAGAAAAGAGGGGCATCCAGATAAATTAAAAAAGTGCTTTATCTAGAGCTCTGATTGAGTAGTGTACAAGAAAAGATACCCAGAAGGCACACAACATTGATACAATGTCCAGTCAACGTTGATTTAACATCAACACCACAGGGAGGGGGGTTGGGGGAGGTAACTTGGGGATAATTTTGGTACGGGTGTGTGAGCCATCATATACCTGGCCTTTGAAAAAATGGACCCATTCATATACTAGATCATCTGAAATGTTGACCCATTTATATACTGCCCATCGATTTTTCTTGTACCCATTTATTGCTGGTAGAAAGACAAATATTGCAGTCAATTCATTGAATACCAAGAGAACAAGCAGCCTCAAAAATCTCGGGTATAGCTAAAAAGAGAAATCAACTTGATTTCGCGAAATCAAGTTGTTTTTTTAAAGGGCAAATATAAAGAAATTTAAAATATTCCTGGTTTTCAGGGTGTTGATAGAATGCTTAAAGAGAATTATTTTGTTGAAAACCCCATCAAAAAATTCCAATCCAATCAAAAGTTATGGTGATTAATTTACCATACCTACCTTTTTTCCTGTTAGAGTAACCTCCCTTGGATTGTGTATTGATTAAGGCCCACAATGCAATATTCTGTGATGTCATAGTGGAACTTAAATTTTAAACTGAAATTTTAAACAGGAATATTCTGCATTTCCTTATATGCTACACAGTTTTTCTCCTTAACCATTATTGAAATTGGTCTCTGTCCACAAATAAGCCCAAGAATGGAGAATTTAACTCAAAATTTAATCTGTTATTTAAATTTAAAGCTAAATTTTAAAATGTTTAAAACTTGACTAATATTAAATTTTTCGTAAGTTGTTTTTAAGAATAGTGAATTTTGGGTGTATATCATATAAATGAATACCAAAAAAGTCAATTTTGGCTAATTATTAAGCATTGTAACTGGATTTTAAATTATTTAAATGAAATTTTTAAATTTGAAATGTAACACTTTAAACGGAAAATAAGAGCTAAATTCCTATGTATATTAGTTTAAAGGAGCTGAATAAATTAAACAATATGAAAACTGAATTGATGCAGATTAAAGAACAAAAAATATTGGCAATTTAAAAAAGTTTAAAATTTTACTGTTCCCTTATGATGTCATAAAAAGGCTCATGAATATTAATGAGGCAGCCTGAATTCAATCCTCTTGGATGTTAAATATCAAATTTCAAATCGCAATATTTCAGAAACCGTTTAAGATAATTTGAAGCGGTTTTCGGTAGTCACCTCCTTACTGAAGTGCCCTTAAATATTTAGTAGAATTAAAACCTTTATATTTGCCCTTTAAGAAATCAGCCTATAAAAATAAACTTTCGAGGCACATGCATAATTTCTTTGTACTGTATGACTTAATATATATTTATAGACTACTCATCAAAATTTCATGAAGAAATATTGTATTTTGGGGTTGATTATAAGCAAAATGTTGAATTTTTGCCAAGTACATATACCGCAAAATCAATTTCTTCGAAGAAATCAGCCTATAAAAATAAAGTTTCTGGACACATGCAGAATTTCTATTACTATATTACTCAGTATGTATTCATATATATGCTAGGCCTACTGAGCAAAATTTCATCAAAACATATTGTATTTAGGGGTTGATTTTAAGCAAAATGTCGACTTTCTGCCAAGTCCGTATGCCCAATATCAATTTATTTGCACAAAAAAATCAACCTATAAAAATAAATTTTCAGGGCACATGCAAAATTTCTTCTTACTATATGACTTAATATATTTATACACTACTGAGCAAAATTTCATGAAAAAATATTATGTTTTGGGGTTGATTTAAAGCAAAATGTCAACCTTTTGCCAAGTCCGTATACCTCGAAATCAATGGCAGTATACAGACTTGGCAAACATTTGACATTTTGCTTAAAATCAACCCTAAAGCACAATTTTTTCCATGGAATTTTGCACATTAGTGTATAAAATTACGCATATCCCCCGAAAATTTATTTTTATAGGCTGATTTCGCAAAATCAAGTTGTTTTCTCCTTTTAGCTATACCGAAACATCTCCGAGTGAAAAATATGTGCATATACTGGGATGTCAGAAAAAGTGGGGCCTTTCATATATACCAATCAAGAAAAATCGGGTCAGTCATAAATTTTTGTTGAAAAAAGGGGGCTTATCATATACCAGACAGCGTTGAAAAAGGGGGCCATTTGGCACGCACATCCGTACTATGCCATATATAACTGAGGTAATGGCCAAATATGACCGTCTCAGTATACGAAGATAGATAAATATAGGAAGGTCTGTGTAAAGTACTTGGCAAAAAATACTTTCCAAGTTTCTGAAATAATCAGATGACCACTGTCTTTTAGGTACCTGGACATTTAATCCTGGAGGGAGATTATAAAAGCCGGGAGTAAAAGTCGGGAGTCGGGACCAAAAGTCGGGAGTAAATTTGGACAATCAAAGAATAATACTAAACTTGCACCTTTCGGGATGAAATTTGGAACATAGGTAGAATATAGACTTTTCTTTAAAATGCATATAAGATTTTATATCATTATCAAATATTTTTCACGTAATAGTATGAAATATACCACTACGTCGCTCATTTTGGGGTCGGGACCAACTTTTGCGGTATTGACGATGTCAAGCATTTTGCAAATTATAGTCAGTCTGGGGATTCTACACGAATTACTTTATACACTATCAATTAAAAACATGTCACAGATCAGAAAAATGTAAAAATAAAGTTATTTCATCGCACCGTCTAGTAATCAATTGACCCAGGAGTAGGTCGGGACAAAATTTTCGCTTTTGCGGTATTGATGATGTTAAGCATTTTGCAAATTATGTCAGTTGCAGGTTGCCACGAGAATTATTTTGTGCAATTTCATTTATAAACGTGTCACAAATCAGAAAAATATAAAAAAAAAAGTAATTTCATTGCACGGTGTAGTAAATAATTGAATATGCATTTTAAAATTGAGTCTATATTCTACTTATGTTCCAAATTTCATCCCGATAGGTGCAAGTTTAGTGTTATTATTTGATTGTCCAAATTTACTCCCGACTTTTGGTCCCGACTCCCGACCTTACTCCCGGATTTTATAATCACCCAATCCTGGACTTTTTTCACCAGGTTGTTTCACCCTTATAGGTCTCTGAACTGCTGAATCCAAGAAAGAAAGAAAAAAACGTTCTTTTGTGCGTCGAGGGTTGAGAAAGTGCATACCCCGCCCATCCAAAGGACGTTGAAAACCAAAAGTAAAACAATGATTTAGAGACCTTTATAACATCCAAAGTGCTCAAGTGCAGGCTGTGTGCAAATGGATTTTGAATCTCTGGCATAACCAGTGAGTGCTGCCTCGGCACAGAACGCTTCATGTCTGATCTTCTTGTAGCCTGTCTTATGTCTAATAAGTCAATCTTCCCATCACCAGTTCATCCGTTTATCATTCCGACCCAGCAAAGTGTGTCACAGGAAACGAACTTATCACGCACGCGCACTCCCCTTTGAAATTTGTTGAATTGTGGGTAATTTATTGCGATGCAACCACCCAAGATGGCAACCAGATAGAATTAAAATATTTTCAACAGGTTTTAACCTTTAAATTCCTATAAACTGAAAACTGGGATACCTACAGAAAAGTACATAAAGATGGATAGTAGTATAACAGGTGGAAAGCAGAGCGGGGAGTTCCTGGTCGGACAGAAATATCGACTTGTACGTAAAATTGGGAGTGGATCATTTGGTGATATTTATCTTGGTATCAACATAACAAATGGCGAGGAAGTGGCAGTGAAGCTTGAATCAACAAAAGCTCGACATCCACAACTTCTGTATGAGAGTAAGCTTTACAAAATACTCCAAGGTGGAGTAGGTATCCCACATATTCGATTTTTTGGACCAGAAAGAGACTATAATATATTGGTAATGGACCTGTTAGGCCCAAGTCTTGAAGATCTCTTCAACTTCTGCTCTCGAAGATTCACAATGAAAACAGTCTTGATGCTTGCGGATCAAATGATTGGTCGTATTGAGTATGTACACAACAAAAATTTCATCCACAGAGATGTTAAACCTGATAATTTCTTGATGGGGATTGGACGTCACTGCAATAAGGTCTTTCTTATTGATTTCGGGCTTGCGAAAAAATACAGAGACAGTCGTACAAGAACCCATATTCCTTATAGAGAGGACAAAAATCTAACAGGCACAGCACGTTATGCCAGTATAAATGCTCATCTGGGTATTGAGCAAAGTAGAAGAGATGATATGGAGTCCCTTGGTTATGTGTTGATGTATTTCAACAGAGGAAGTTTACCATGGCAGGGACTCAAAGCAAACACTAAAAAACAAAAATATGAGAAGATCAGTGAAAAGAAAATGTCAACACCAGTAGAGGTGCTTTGCAAAGGGTTTCCAGCAGAATTCGCAATGTATCTTAATTACTGCAGGGGTTTGCGCTTTGAAGAAGCTCCAGATTACATGTATCTACGCCAACTTTTTCGAATCTTATTCCGCACTTTGAACTACCAATATGACTACACATTTGACTGGACAATGCTAAAACAAAAAGCTGCACAAGTAGCGCAGAACACTCAAGTTAACAATACAGCAGGTACTACAGGTCGTTGAACATGTTATATTAAGATTAATGGGAAAAAGTTAAAAAGCTAGACTTGGTAATGTAGGTGTAATTTATCAACTGTTAATGAAATAATCAAGATTCAGTTTGAGCTTGATTCATTTAGCTGTTGAGATCATTCAATAACTACATGATTGATGAACAGATGTTAAATTCTGTGGAAGATCAGCTAGCTAGCCAAATTGGAACTCTTTGCAGTTTCGGAAGTATGATGATGTGTGCTTGTACATATATGTATGATGTGTATCAGCATAATTTATATATGAATTTGTAATAACATTATAACCTCACAATCGTTGCATTGTCCAGTACTCATTTTGGGCAATTTAAATGTTTTGGGATTTTAAAACCCAAAGACAGTTTGATTTTTTTTTTGATTTTTTTTTTTTTTTCATAAGTGGAGTAAAAGTGTTGTTTCATAAGCTATTATTTTAGTATCAAGAGTGCTTGCTAGGTACTTTACATGATGATGGAGCATCCAATATGAAATGTACAAAAAGTACATAGTGGATGTTTTTGTCATCACAGAAATGGATGCCTAAATATGAATTTGCTCTTGTTGGAATAGATGCAGCTTACCATATACTCAGATAAACAAGTATTTAGAAGATATTTTTGTTTTTGTTCCAGAATGTATCTTGTGGGTACTCCTTGGAATTAGGAACCGAGTACACCCAAAAGATAGCTTGGTGCATGAAAAAAGAAAGAAAACAATAACAAAAAAAAAAAAAAAAAAACCCACCTCAGTGACATGTTTTCTTATAAATCTGGACCTATGTTTTATCATGTTTTGTAGGTTAGATTTTTCAAAGACTCAGATGTGTAAAATTCGCTCAAAACTCACTCGCCCTTATGGTCTAAAATTTTCTTTTAGATGCTAAAAATGAAGAAAAAGTTAAGAAAGTTCTGAAAATCTCACTCGCCCTGCCTTAATATTCACTCGCAAATGCCAGCGGGTGAGTGGAATTTTACACCCTTGAAAGTACAAATGTATATGGGTGGACCGTGGAGCAAACATATATAATTTCATATATTTACATACATATTTTAAGTGCTGCTGTTTCTACCAGAAACCATAATATTATGATGTCTCAGACAGCTGGATCCATAGCATGGTGACAAAATGGTATATAAACGCACAGTGCCACACAGAAGTATCCAGCTAAATATTCTTTTCTTATTTAGAAAACGTAACAAAAAATCTCGACAAAAATTTGTTTGATCAGGCAAAGATTCTAGATAGGAATTTCAAGTAATTTTGAAGTTTTATCTGACTAGTGTTAGACAGACTAATCACTTAATGAAATAGTGTTAGACAGACTAATCACTTAAAAAAAAAATTCGCATATTCTGCTGTTATCATTAGAAATTTAGAAGTGCAAAGTACCAAACCACTTCTAATGAGTGCCAGACCTTGTTTTCATAGACAAATAAGAAAAATGTCAATACTTTTTGGTTAAAAAAGTGATTCATCCAGAGCCATGTAGGCCGAGGAGGTTGGGGGTGGGGTACTTTTGTCTACAACATAGGCTAGGATTATTTTTTGGGGGTTTTGAAATTTACAATTGTTTTGGTTTTGGGGGGAAAAAGTGGCTATTTTATTAGAGTATTGGCCATTTGCAGGTATTTTGTTGGGGTCACTTTCAAAACTGACTATTTTTTTTTTTGTGTGTGTCTGTCAAAATTCTCCGTATTTTTTGGGGTATTATAAGAATAAGGGTTAGAACGAACTTAGTTGTTTTTATTTAGTTTTAACAGCTCTGTTTCTGCTGTGCATCAGTTCAATCATCAATGCCATTAAAGTAAAAATGGAGCTACTGCTGGAAACTATCTAAAGCACTTATATTATTAATACAATCATAATACAGGAAAAATAAATGAAAAACACACTTTTATAAAATGAAAGCAAGGGGAATATTTTTGGGGGTATGCTAATATCTGCAGATATTTTTTGGGGTATGACTGATATACCCGATATTTTTTTAGGTAATATTTTTTGGAGTCTGCTAATATCTGCAGATATTTTTTTGGGGGTATGACTGATATACTGGATATTTTTTTAGGTAAGGCTGATATTTGGTATATTTTTATTTTGGTAAACACTAGATGCTGGGGCCCAGTCTGTGTAGCAGACTAAATTCAGAATACCCCCCTGGGCATGTAGGCAGATACTGTGGTTTTTATTGCAAAACTGAGAAACATCATCCTGAATAGGTCGGCAACATTCTTTCATGGAGATTGATCATGAAATATTTTCTATGGTCATTCTCTCCCTTCCGCTGATTCAAGAAGGGCGGTTGTCAGTTTCTGGGTGAAAGAATGTGCACAATACTGGTTAAGCGTTTAGAGGACTTAGCCTGCCCAGTAAACGTGTGGTTAGGTAAACTGACCACGCTCGACATGACCCCATTGGGTTGACTGGGCTGTAAAACCTCAACACAAAATCATCCTGAATTACCAAAAATATGTGTGTTTTTTTTCTGCCCCGTCATTCGAAGAATGGTGGAAAGGGCATATATAGAGTTATCGCTATCTGTCCATTTCATTTTAAAGTTTTTCAGATGGGGGCAGCCATGTCCTTTGAACACATTTCTAGTTTATATATAAATCTTATAATCTAGAATTAAGCCACAATGTTTTAAATGTATGTGTGGAGAAATAGAACATTGTCAGTACATCATAGCTGCAGATAATGTGCATTTTTTCAGCCAAAAAGTATTGATAGTTTTCTTACTTCTGCAAGGAAAGATATGTTGTAGGTACTCATAAGAAGTGCTTCACAAATTCACAGCACACAGTTAATCAGTTAACCCATTGTAGACTGAATATACTCACCCACACTATTTATCTGAACACTCCAATTTCAAATTTAGGTACATTCGGCTATGAGATTTAGATATTCCTAGAGAAAAATAGGTAAACTATTTGCAAACAATGAAGACCCTGATCAGACGTCGCATTCTGCGGCATCTGATCTGGGTCTGCACTGTTTGCCAATTACCCTTTTAGGGGTCTCTCGACTACTATGGGTTAATGGAGAAATAAGTAAAATACTTAAATTGAACCTCTTCTTATCTAGAGCTATGGTATTTGTTACAGATTCACCTTAGGTAATATTAAACATGTTTGGTATCAAGAGTGTAATCTTGTGTAATGATAATTTACAAGCATTATTCAAAGTAGACTTTTTATGAACTGATATTTCATGATTTTGGACCCTTTATTTGTTTTAATAGATAATGCAGGGGTCTCTCTAGGATTTTGAAACGGGAGTCCCAACTCCATTTTCTTTAAAAAAAAAAAAAGTAGTCCTACTATGTAATTTTGCTAAACCTAAACTCTGGAGTCCAGACTGCCAAAACAGGAATCAAGGACACCATATATACTAGGATGAAAAAGAAATGCAGGGTACATAGTATATGCAACAAATACATGTAACAAATACACAAGATACTGACATGCCAGTCAGTGTTGCACTACACAAATAGGGGAACTCAACTGTCAAAAGGGTGTATTTTTTCTCATAATCATCATGAAAAATCGAATGAAACTTTGTCAACTTGTTCAATAAAGATGAAGGTTATACAAAAGTGAAAAAAAATGAATGTAACATTACATTAAATACTTTAAACTATCTGTAAAGGTTACCCGGCATTTCATTTTCATCCTGGTATACATTGTATATTTGTGGAGTCAATGAGAATCCTGTAATACCCTCCTTTTCAATCCAAAATAGTGTTATATTTATTTCTGTATAAGTCCATGTTGTGGGTACTCATTATGAGACAGTTGTGATGTGCATTCGCATATGGTTTGTGGAGAGAAAGACATGTGATATAAATCTGAATACCTATCCATAGCACTAGTTAAAAACATATGTTGTTGGTACTCATTAGAAGCACCTCGCTGAGGCGCTTCTAATGAGCACCCACAACATGTGTTTTCATGGAAAAATAAGAAAAAATATTTACCAGATACCCTCCCTTATCTAGACCTATGCCTATCTTGTCGAGATATACCAAGTTATATAATGCACAGTTGCTCCAGATATGTCATTACATATGCTCAACATGAGAAAAAGGTCCTCAGTGAAGGTCCAGATGAGCATGCACATCCACGCAGTCTTGTCTGGACATTATCTGTTTGTCAAAATGTACTACCATAGCTCTTGATAAGACGCTTTTTTCAACCAAAAGGTAGCTATATTTTTCCTATTTCTGGATGAAAGCATATGTTGTGGGTACTCATTAGAAGCGCCTTGGCAAGGCACTTCTAATGAGTACCCACAACATATGTTTTCGTCGAGAAATAAGAAAACTATTTACCTGATACCCACTCTTATCTAGATCTATGACTACAATAGCCACTGATTCTTTAACTCTTTTGGTGCCATATTTCAGAGGACATTCGTCATCTACTTTTTTATTGTAACAAACTACATTGTATTGTTTGGAAAGACATTTATATGTGAAGTTGAAAGACTGAATGTCAAACAACATAGATCCAGATGAGACCGCTCATTGAGCCGTCTCATCTGGATCTGTGCTGTTTGCAAAAGCCTATTATTATCGCCTGTGGCAGTGAAAGAGTTTAGTAGGCAATGCAGGTCCTGATCAGCCTGTGTGAATCTGATCACGGCCTGTGCTGTCTGCATATTGCATAAGGGTCTTTTTTGTGTGTTGTGCCTCCTGTGTTTCATGTCATGAGAAACGTGTTTTCAGTGCATGTACAAACAGTAAGCTTTCAGATCATCACACAAAGACACAATTTCACAATGACCATTGCTGTCTCCTTATAAGTTTGTATGATACTAAAATATATTAATGTACAGATATGTATAGCAAAGGCCTTTGCAATGTACATATACCAAACTTCAGTGCCCTAGATACGGTTTTAAGCAATTGGGTATTTGGGCTATTTTTACCTACCAATTTCTCATTGAATTGGGTATCAGGATTTTTCCTTTTGGTACCCTGTTATGTTAAATGGTGCAAGAATTACTGATAATTGGGTATTTACCCCATAGATTTAATTCTAATTGCTTTTTTCAAGATTTTAATTGGGTAAATACCCAAGAAAGCAGCTTATCTAAGGTACTGCCAAAGGACTTGTAAAGGAGGTGTATTTGAGGAGAATTTCTGGGATAATTTTCTCCAAATTCTCCATAAAATCTTTCATTGTGGATACTCATTAGTAGCACCTTGGTTAGGTCCCTTCAAGAAGGGCAGTTGTCAGTTTCTGGTGAAAGAATGTGCACAATACTGGTTAACCGCTTAGAGGACTAAGCCTGCCCAGTAAACATGTGATTAGGTAAACTGACCCCACTCGACATGACCCCATTGGGTTGACTGGGCCGTAAAACCTCAACACAAACAAAACCTTGGTTAGGTGTTTCTAATGACTACCTACATTCTCCATAAAAACATACTTTGTGGGTACTCATTTAAAGTACCTCTTCTCAGTGAGGTGTTTTTAAGGACTACCTACAACAATTAATTTTCTGGAGATATAAGAGAAGTTCTCACAGAATTATCACCTGATACTTAACTCCTCTACTGATCATATGATCATTAATGTTTATTTAGTATCTGATGAAATCATGAATTTAGGAGGAGATAGCGAACGACATGATCAGATGACAGTCCTTAAAAAGTTAAAAATTCATCATAGGTCTAGATAAGAGCAAGTATCTGGTAAATATTTTTCTTATTTCTACACAAAAACATATGTTGTGGATACTCATTAGAAGTGCCTCATTAAGGCACTTCTAAACAGTATCCACAATGTATGTTTTTGTGGAGAAATAAGAAAAATATCAATACTTTTGGGCTGAAAAAAATGCCTTATCAAGACCTATGTTCATGGTAACAGGTCTCCCTGAATGTTAAGCCCTATTAATATTAGCTTCTATTATTAGTACTGTACACATATTCAGGCTCATACATGTAGCTCTTCCTTAACTCTAGATAGAGAGGTATACCCAGATAAATATTTCTCAGAAAATATATGCTGAGGGTATTCCTTAGTAAAAACTTCCTGATGCACTTCTGATGAGTACACACTCGGACACAATAAAATGTTTTTGTGGAGAAACAAGAAAAATATCAATACTTTTTGGTTGAATAAAATGCTTTAACCATTACCACCTGGGCAAATTCAGCAGACAACAAATTGATATTTTTCTTATTTTTCCCAGGAAACAGGATTTGACATTTCCCAGGAAACAGGATTTGACATTTCATGCAAATTGGAGACAGTTTGCATGAAATGCCAAATCCTATTTCCTGGGAAAAGACAATTTGCATGAAATGCCAAATCCTGTTTCCTGGGAAAAATATGAAAAAATATTTCAATATGTTATCTGCTCAAAATTTTACTCAGAGTGCTGAGCGTTAAACTGGATGGAACCATGTGCTTCTGGTAGGTAAGAAGTTTTTTTTTTTGTTTTTTTTTTTTTTTTTCTTATTTCTCCACTAAAAAGTATTATGGTTACTTACTGGAATTGCTTCAGTATGGCAAATCTGATGAGTACCCACAACACATTTTCTTGGAGAAATCAGAAAAAATTTAATCTTGATACCACTCTTATCTGGAGCTTATACAGTTATGAAATTTCCTCCATGCAAATAGTTTAAGCCCCTGGTCAGATTGTACAGTTGTGCAGGCTGATGGTCAGATTGCACAGTTGTGTAGGCTATTCTGGACATTTACTGTTCTCCTATCAAAAGATGAGTATGTAGATATACAAAGGCATAGCTGTAGATATGGTAAGTTTCCAGGTAAATATTTTTATTTCTCAATGAAAACTTCTTGTTAGTACTAATTCATAGGTCTAGATAAGGGAGGGTATCCAGTAGATATTTTTCTTATTTCTCCACGAAAATATATGTTGTGGGTATTCATTAGAAGCGCCTCACCGAGGCGCTTCTAATGAGTACCCACAACATACGTTTTCATGGAGAAATAAGAAAAATATCGATTCTTTTGGGTTGAAAAAAGAGCCTTAACTAGTGCTATGCTTATTTGTGAGGCATTTCTAATGAGTATCCAGAACATGTTTTCTTGGTGAGAAAAAAAAGTGTCTGTATTATTTGGTTGAATAAAAAAACCTACTCAGTCGGCCTCGGTGGCTCATTTGGATGCGTCGTCTGACTGGAGACCAGGAGGTCGCGGGTTCAACCCCCGCCGAGGTCGGCAACGTTCTTTCTTGGAGATTGATCATGAAATATTTTCTACGGTCATTCTCTCCCTTCAGCTGATTCAGGAAGGGCATTTGTCAGTTTCTGGCGAAAGAATGTGCACAATACTGGTTAACCACTTAGAGGACTAAACCTGTCCAGTAAACGTGTGGCTAGGTAAACTGACCACGCTCGACATGACCCCATTGGGTTGACCGGGCCGTAAATCCTCAACACAAACAAACAAACAAAAAACCTACTCAGCCTCTAAAGGTATGAAAAGGTCATCTGCAAGTTACAGTTTGTGCAGGAGTGTAATGTTTAAAATGTCAAAGTACATTCAGGCAGCATTTTTGCTTCACAGTGGTTTGCTTTACCAATGGTTTCATAGCTGCAGAAAAGGACTTTTTTCAGCAAAAAAGTTACTGATATTTTTTCTTATTTCTCCATGAAAACATATGTTGTGCTATTGTTAGAAGTGCCATAACAAGGTGGTTCTAATGAGTATCCACAACATAGGCTTTGACCCTTGTCCACAACCACTTCTAATTCTCAGCCAATCAGATTCCTTGATCCAGATTGCTGACATAAATTCACATACTGAATGACAAACCGTGCAGATCCAGATCAGTTGGCTTCTTAGAAGCCAACTGATCTGGATTTACACTGTTTGCAAAGACAGGGTTTTTCCAGGTTCAGCAGAAAGGGTTAAAAGAGAAATAAGAAAATTATTTTGTGGATATCTTCTCTTATCTGGAGCTATCCTGCATATTCCCGCAGTCTGATTGGATCCTTTAATGTCTGCAAAAAAAATGGGTAGTAGATTATATCAGCAAACAGAAAAGACCCATATCAGACACTTCTCATGTACAGAATCGTCTGTGTCTTCCTGTATGCTTACTGTATTTGCCCTAAATATTCGGACATACCATTAAATTTGAAAGAGTTCATTTTGCATCCTGTTAATCTGTCTGAAAACTGCTTGATTTTTGGCAAACAATGTAGAACCTGATCAGATGCCAGATTTCTAAAGTTTCTGATCTTGGTCTGCACTGTTGCTCAAGCCAGTCTGTCTGAATATTTAAAGAGTAAATTGTTATGGCATAAATGCCTTCTTACACAATATAATTTAGTCGTTCTTTGTCAGTATGAATTAATCTTAGTTGTTGATGCATATACAAATGTAGTCTTATTTTTTAAATGTCATATAAGCTCCAGATAAGGCACTGTTTTCCAAGCAAAAAGGTACAATGTTTTTCTTATTTTTCTACCAAAACATACATGTATGTTGTCGGTACTCATTAGAAGCACTTTGCAATGCGCTTCTCATGAGTACCCACAATTAGAAGTGCCTGGACCAGGTGCATCTAAGGAGTATCTACAACGTACATATTCATGGAGAAATAAGAAAAATCTCAATACATGTACATGTACTTTTTGGTTGAAAAGAGTGATTTATCTGGACCTGAGAATGTTAGTGCAGTTTGTAAGTACCTTGGATGTTACTTTTTTCCTTTGCTCCAGATATTAAAGGCACTTCTTTCTGCCAAAAAGTATTGACATTTTCTTCTTATTTCACCACAAATAACATATTTATCCTAAATATTTGGACAGCCCAAGTCATACAGTGTAAACCTAAATCAGACTGCTTCAAAGGAGCAATTTAATCAGGGTGTACACTATTGCTGTTTCCTCGAAGGCTTACATGTATCTCTATTGTGCAGTCAGTAGCGGACTGAATGCAGATCCAGAGGTTGTGAGTTTGAATCCTAGCTCAGCCACGTAACTTTTGATCATGAAATAATTTACATGTACTGTATTTACCCTAAGTATTCGGACACTCAACTCCTTACCATATATGTTCTAAAATTTGAACCAGTACAATTCACTACCCGATGTTGTGTCTAAAAATTGCTGGATGAGTGGCAAACAGTGTAGACCCAGATGAGACGCCGCGTTTTGCGGCGTCTCATCTTGGTCTATACTGTTTGCTCAGGCCTGTCTGTCCGAATACATATGGTAAATACGGTATCTAATTTCAATGATCATTCTCTCCCTTTCACTGCTTCAAGAAATCAGCTGTTAGTTACTGGCAAAAGTATATGCTCAAAGTACTGTTAACCCTGGTTCTGCTGAGCCCCAATAGCCCCGTTTTTGTAAAAAGTGTAGATCCAGATCAGTTGGCTTCTGAAAGCCAACTGATCTGGATCTACACTGTTTGGCATTAAGTATTTGAATGTATCAAAAAAAATGGATCAAGTAATCTGACTGGCTGAAAATTAAATGGGTGTGGTATCTTAACCCTTGTTATGCTGAATAAATTAAGATGCCATGCCCACTTCTAATTTCAGCCAGCCAGATTACCTGATCCAGATGGTTGATATAAATTCACATACTTAATGGCAAACAGTGCACATCTGGATCTACACTGTTTGCAAAGGCAGGATATATCCGGGTTGAGCAGGACCAGAGTTAATGTATTCAGCATGGCAAGGGTTAAACCACTTAGAGAATTTAATCTGCACAGGAAAAGTGTAAGTAGGTTAAATATCCAGCTCACCTTAACCCATTTTAGTTCGGAAACCACAAAAGTGTAAATGGCAAACAGTTCAGACCCAGATCAGATGCTGCAGAATGCTGTGTCTGATCAGGGTCTTCATGGTTTGCACAAAATACGGGAATTTCTATAAAACATACAATGTACATATTATAGTTATGATAAAAACTAACCAAACAGCCTCCTGTTGGAAATAGACCAGTCCAAAATTGTGGTATTGGAGTTACTGAGCATTAATGGATTTACAGTGCAGAACTGGACCATAAAAAGTCCATTTCAAACCCAAAAATATTCCCTCAAAATTTTTTTTAAAACCTCAGGTAAGGTGTCGGCCTCGGTGGCTCAGCTGGATGCGCCATCCGACTCAAGACCAGGAGGTCGGGGGTTCAACCCCCGCCGAGGTCGGCAACATTCTTTCGTGAAGATTGATCATGAAATATTTTCTACGGTCATTCTCTCCCTTCCGCTGATTCAAGAAGGGCAGTTGTCAGTTTCTGGCGAAAGAATGTGCACAATACTGGTTAACCGCTTAAAGGACTAAGCCTGCCCAGTAAATGTGTGGTTAGGTAAACTGACCGCGCTCGACATGACCCCCATTGGGTTGACTGGGCCGTAAAACCTCAACACAAACAAATTGGGTAAGGTAACTCTTCTAAAATTTCGTACACCTATTTTTTCAGTAAAATGTCCTATGCAAACAGTGCACACCCAGACCAGACTGCTCCTGGAGCACTCTGATCAGGTTCTACACAAATTTCCATTCCACTAAATGTAATTTTAGAATTAACTGCATAAAAAATTTTTTAGGACAAAAAAGGTACGGAGTAAAGTGAAATTTTAAGACATTTACCATAGTCAAATGGACATTCAAATATCGTAAGAAGACCAAGTAAAAGTGACTACCATATTTGACCTAATTACCACACTGTGCACAAAGCGTTTTCAAAATTAAAACTTGTAGTAAACTATCCACCTGCACTTTAAGGAAACATTAGCAGAGGACTTCATAAGGGCTATTGTTTTATGATGCTTATGTATTTTTATGTTTTGTGTAACATCCCCACAACTTCAGCAAGTACATTAGTCCCGTACTACCTTCCCCTAAATATTTGCAGTTAACTATTACCATTCTCTGGGCTAATTCAGCAGATGACATATATTTTTTATTTTGTTTTCCAAAAAATGGGTTTTGACATTCCATACAAATGTCTCCATAGGAGACAATTTGCATAAAATGTCAAAACATGTTTTCCGGATAAAATAAATATATTTTAAAATACTTTCTGCTGAACATTTTACCCAGGGCCCAGTTGTTCAAAGCTAACGATGTCGTTAGTTAACGATTCGTTAAAATTTACATCCAGTGATACGCAAATATGCTGAAATTTTTTGCTGAAAAAATGTGAGTAGCTTTTGCAGTGCAAAAGCTACTCACATTTTTTTCAGCAAAAAATATCAGAAAATTGTGTATTGAATCTGCTAAAACAGTTAACGAAATGACCCTTAACGAGCTCGTTAAGCTAACGACGCTTTGAACAACCGGGCCCAGAGTGCCAAGTATTAAAGAATAAATATAAGGATGCCTCAACTTATTACCATGCTCATCTTAGAATTTCTGAAAGGGGCTGGATACTCATTCAAGGGAGGAAACTTTCTAATAAGGTTTTGTCTCCCTTCTGGAAAGAAGGCTTCTCAAAATGGAAAGAATAAAGGCCCTGGCAGTTCACTAGTCTATTGCAGGTCCCCGTAGCCTAGTGGATAAGAGAGCTCACTCTTAATCCATTAGGTTTCTCACTGCTGTGGTTCGAGCCTCGCTCAGGTCACATGTGGGAAAGCAAAGTTCTGCTTACGGATTATCAGGTGGTTTTTTCCTGGGTTCTCTGGTTTTCACCCATCTTTGGTGAATGATCGGCTCGATATAAGTGAAATATTCTAGAAAGGGCCGTAAAACCCAATTCAGAAGTTCACTAGTCTAATGTATTATACAGTATTCCACGATTTTCTGTAAGAACCTCATCAGACTGCAAGAATGCATGTGTTGAGTTGGGCCATAATGAGTACCCCAAATGTTTTTTGTTTTTTTTTTTCTAGAGATATAAGAACAATGTCAACATCCTATTTACCTTAACCCTGGTCCTGCTGAACCCGGATTTGCCCCACCATTGTAAACAGTGTAGATCGAGATCAGTTGACTTCTTCAGAAACCAGATGATCTGGATCTGCTCAGTCATTAACCCTTGTCCTGCTGAATAAATTAAGATACCATGCCCACTTCTTATTTTCAGCCAATCAGATTACTTGAACTGGATTGTTGCTATAAATTCACATACTTAATGGCAAACAGTGCAAATCCAGTCAGTTGGCTTCTTCAGAAGCCAACCTATCTGGATGTACACTGTTGGCAATTGCAGAGTATATCTGGGTTCAGCAGGACAAGGGTTAAGTATGTGAATTTGTATCAACAACCTGGATTGGTTGACAATTAGAAGTGAGTGTGGCCTTTTAATTTATTCAGCAAGACAAGGGTCAAGTATTGGGACAGACAGGCCCAAGCAAATAAGTGTAGACTCAGATCAGAAAAATATAATGGACCATCAGATTAAGGTCTACATTGTTTGCAATTCATAGGCAATTTTGACACACATAAGTACGAAAAACAAGTAAATAGGTCTGGTTTTCAAATGTTCAGGATTAATAAGGTACTTTTTGGTGACAAAAAGGCACCCAAAACCCTTGCCATGCTGAATAAATTAAGATGCCACGCCCACTCCTGATTGTCAGCCAGTCGGATTAGTTGATCCAGGTTTTTTTATCCAAATTAACATTCTAAATGACAAACAGTGCAGATCCAGATCATTTATCTTCTTCAGAAGCCAACTGATCTGGATCCACACTATTTGCAAAGGCAGGTTCAGCAGGACCAGGGTTAAATGCTAATGGCAACTGCTGAAGACAACATTTTGATTTTCTTTTTGTATTTTGCAGAGAAAATAAGGCAAAATTAGTAGACTACAAATTCATTGATATTTTTCCCCAGAAGACAGGCTTTGACAGTGCATGCAAATTGTCTCCTTAGGAGACAGTTTACATGTAATGTCGGATGGTAATTTTTGAAAAAAAAAATAAATAAATAAAATACAAATTTCAAAATGTCAAATATTACAAAATGTCTGCTGAATTTTTTCCCAGCATGCTACCTGTTAATGAAATCTGCAAATAAACTCTTCAACAACCATTGAACTTTTGGATAAGGATTACTTCAAATGTGTTTACTCTTTTGGAATAATTTCTCATGTTGAGGTAGTTCTTACGAGTACCGAGAACCTTTGTTTTCTTGGTGAAAAATATCAATACGTATTGGTTGAAAAAATCTAGAACTGTGACATTATATTAATAACAAAGAAACTGATAAAGGGAGTTTTAAGATGATAATTTGTTATTTTTTCACCAAAACATTTCTAATGGATACTCATTGGAATCCACTCAATGAGGCAGTTTCACTAAGTACCTATGGTAAATGTACTAAAATTTCAAACACTGTATCATCTACTTTTGGCCCATTTATTATTTTTGGATAAGGATTACCTAAAATGTGTTCACTCTTTTGGAAAAATTTCCCATGTTGAGGTAGTTCTTATGAGCACCGAGAACCTTTGTTTTCTTGGTGAAAAATATCAATACGTATTGGTTGAAAAAATCTAGAACTGTGACATTATATTAATAACATAGAAACTGATAAAGAGAGTTTTAAGATGATAATTTGTTATTTTTTTCACCAAAATATTTCTAATGGATACTCATTGGAATCCCCTCAATGCAGTTTCAGTAAGTACCAATGGTAAATGTACTAAAATTTCAAACACTTTATCATCTACTTTTGGCCCATTTATTATTTTTATGCATTCTTTCACGAAATGTTTGGTTGAATGGCAAACAGTGTAGACCCTGATCAGACTGCTCTTTTAGGAGCAGTCTGATCTAGATATGCACTATTTACATCTGCCATTTTGTCATAAATGTTGGTGTACAGAAGATCAGAGTAATTACTGTATACACTGTTTGATTTGTTTTTGTGCAAAAAAGGAACATAAATTATCCTGTATAATATTAACTAATGATTGAGCTAAATGAATTGGATATCATGTGTGATATCATAGGATTGTTCTTTGTCCATGTGTGTTTGTGAGTGAAACATTTGTTTGTAAATATTGTATCAGATTTGTTAAATGTTCGTGAAGATCAGCTGTCATGTCTGAATGTTAAAGTTAACAAAATTAATGTAGGCCATGTCTAATTGTGTCAGAGGAGAAGCACTTGTGATAGACTGCTCATTTGGTAGTGTCAGAAATGCCTCCACTGGCCTAGAATTTTTTTTTTATAAAATAGAAGATGCAGTGTGGTAATGTATGTGCATAAAGGATCTGGGTACATTAGCAAGTATAGAAGGCCCAGGTCAGCCTGAAGAGCTACACAGTCTGATCAGACCTTAACCTTTACCACTTTCTGGCAACAAATTTTTGATGTCTCATTTTTCCCAGAAAACAAGATGACATTTCATGCAATTTGTCACCATTAGAGACAAAGAGCATGAAATGTCGTACCTGTTTTCGGGCAAAAAAAAGAAAAAAATATCTGATAATTTTACCAAGACTGCTAAGCATTAAAGAAGCTTGGACATGTTGGATAGAGCTTTTGAAAAGGAGTCTGATCTAAAAGGAAATAATTTTCTCCCTGAGAGAGCAAATTTTTCCCTCTCAGAGAAGACCCTTTTTTTAAAAAAGGGTCTTGATTTGCTGAAAAGCCATTAGGAAGTTACAGTAGCTGTACATGTCTTATAAAAACCAACTTAGTGTTTTCACTCCCTTTGACCCAGTTTAGTCTGGATACCTCTAAAAGAGTAATTGGCAAACAGTGCAGACCAAGATCAGACTGCAGAATATGGCATCTGATCAGGGTCTGTACTGTTTGCATTAACTACAGGAATTTCTAACATAGTACTAATAAAAATAAATCGGAGACACTCCTAATATAGAAGTAGATCAGTCCAGATAGTTTTAGTACATGTAGAAGAGTTCACTCAAAATAAATGGATTCAAGGAAAGAATGATATTTTATCTTATTTTGTCATAAAAACATACATTGTAGGTACTCATTAGAAGCACATCACTGAGGTGCTTGTTGAGGCATTTCCACAACATGTTTTAACCCATTGTAGTTGCGGGAAGACCCCTAAAAGGGTAATTGGCAAACAGTGCAGACCCAGATCGGATGCTGCAGAACGTGGCATCCAATCAGGGTCTCCATTATTTTCAAATAGTTTAGCAATTTTTCTCTAGGAATAACTAAATCTAGCCGGACATACCTAAAATTGAAATTGAACTCTTCCAATATATAGTGTGGGGGACGTACCTAAAATTGAAATTGGACTCTTCCAATATATAGCGTGGGGGAGTCTTTTCAGTCTACAATGGGTTAAAGAAATGATAAGAAAAAATATTTACCTGGCTAGTCTTATCTAGAGCCCTGTAAACATGATGAGATACTCAAAAAGTGATGGTTTTGATCAGAATACTTGGATGGTAAGCTGATCTGGACATTTAGTGACTGATGAAAGTCCCTATCAGTGCTTTCCAACTGTACCTACTTTGGTGAGGCAATTTGATAAGTACTGTTTGAGTATTTGGTGTAAAAAAAGAAAAAGAAACTAAACTTATTACGAATTCAATTTATCAAATTACCAATAAGTATTAAATTTAAATCAGGGAGTCATCCAACAGTGAAAACAAAATTCTTCTGTTTAAAAAAAAAAAAAAAAGTATAAAAAAAATAAATAAGAAAAAAACCGTCACTAGAGTAGCCATATGTTACAGGTTAACAGATGGCCTGTGTATGGAACCAAAGCTAAAGACAAGCATTTTCAGCAGTGAACTTTGATCTAGATAAGAGGCTTTTTGCAGCTAGAAAGTACAGATATAGATTTTTCTAATTTTTCTGTGAAAATATATTATAGGTACTTGCTGAGGCAATTCCTGTGAGTACCAACAATCTGTTTCTATGGAGAAATTAGAACAAGATTTCTTTGGATATTTCTGCCTAGCTGCTGTTATATAAATAAAGCTGTGCAAAAAAAAAATCTGGGCCCGGTTGTTCAAAGCGTCGTTAGCTTAACAAGCTCATTAAGGGTCATTTTGTTAACTGTTTTAGTGGATTCAATACACAATATTCTGATATTATTTGCTGAAATAATGTGAGTAGCTTTTGCACTGCAAAAGCTGCTCACATTTTTTCAGCAAAAAATTTCAGCATATTTGCGTATCACTCTATGTAAATTTTAATGAATCGTTAACTAACGATGTCGTTAGCTTTGAACAACTGGGCCCTGAATTTCGGCTACTGTACATGTATTCTGTCTGGAGAAAACTTGACTCAAATAGAGTATTGGATATGACATTGTCAGTGGATACGGTAAATGTCCTAAAATTTTGTACACCAAAGTTTCTGACACAATGTCATATGCAAACAGTATTGATCCAGATTAGGAGCCGTTTGATCAGGGTCTACATTGTTTGCCACTTCACTAAGTATTTAAAGAAACATTCTGCAATAAAAACAAAATTTAGACAAAAAAGTGTTGATTAAAGAGTTTGAAATTTTACATCATGAAAACATGCCTACATAATTTTGACCCCCTTTAACCCCACTTTTATGCAGTAAAAGAGGGGTTTACAGGGGTATGCATCATTTTTTTTTATTTCTGCACAAAGCATAGATTGTGAGTACTCGTTAGAACTGCCTCAAGGCGGTTCTAACGAGTACCCACAATCTATGTTTTGAGCAGCATTATGAAAAATATCAAATTTTATATCTGAAAATATTCAGTTTTTGGTGGTAAAATTATCAGTATATTTGAATAGGCTTGTTTTCGTAATGGGACATTAACTCTACTATATTTTTTAACATGGTTTATGCGTCAATTTTATTATGATGTTTTTCTTAGGTTTAAGACAAAGTATGTTTGTTTGTTTGGAACTTTGATGTAGCTTTATTACCTCACAAGTGAAAATCTAATTTAATTAAATGTTAACCTATTTTCAACACATATATTGTCAGAGAAAACACACACATCTACCATATTTGCCCGGAGAACTGGGACAAAGAGACATGAGCAAACCTTGTAGACCCAGATTGGATGGTGCAGAATATGACATTTGATTAGAGTCTGCTCTGTTTGCCACTCATACAGCCCATGTTTTAGACAGATCAACTAATACATTTTCAAAGTTAAGAAAAATTACACTAGTGTTTAGAGTAAATACGGTAATTAAGAGTTAAGGACGAGATCTGGTGATAATTCTGGGATAATTTTCTCCATTCCTCCATAAAAAACAATGACTTATCATTATACCTGTTTCAATACCAAACCAAGTTAATATACCATTTTGACCCAAATGGTCCTCATAAACTGAACTCATCATCATTATCATTATCATCCATAAAAACATAAGTTGTGGGTTCTTCCTCGCGGTGGGGAGCAGCTGCATTATACATTAACTGATAGTGGTCTGCCCAGGCCTGTCTGTCCCAATACTTGTGGTTATAATGGTATGCCTTGGTCAAATTGACCCTTTAGGAACAGTATGATTTTGTGAACTACAATGCAGGGTAGAAAACTGTTTAAATCAAACGGACGTATTTACAAATAGGATTATTTCCCTTCAATGCAATCAAACTTATTGGGACTTGGTTTAACGCTTCTGATTTTAAGAATATTTATGGTACATTTATGAAACCCTGTATTACAGACAATATGGTATTCAAAATTTTAGAATATTCATCATCTTTTCTCTGCCTCAGTGCTTTTAAACTGGACTTACTTGAGCTTATGGTCAATAAAAGGTACCTTATAATCAGATTACCAGAGATCCAGTCTTCACAGTCTAGACATTAGGCATACAGTGGGCAGTGAAAATCTTGACCGGACTACTTGGTTGCATTCTCTGGTCTGGGTCTTCACTGATCACATTCAACCTTGGGTAACTTGACACACCTAAAGATTTTGCTGTTATTTGCAAAGGAAGACTCAAAGTCTAGTATTTTAACCCTTTTTAGACTGAATAAACTCACCCATACTATATATTGGAAGAGTCCCAATTTGAATTTTAGGTATAGCAGGCTATGTGATTTGAATATTCCTGGTAAAAAAATGGCTAAACTATTTGCAAATGGTGCAGACCCTGATCAGATGCCCCATTCTGTCAATTACTCTTTTAGGAGGTCTCCAGACTAAAATAGGTTAATCCTTTCAGAATTGAGGGCTACTCATAAATGAAATAAGGAAGCAAATTCTTCCCTTTTAGAGTAGCCCCCAAAGACATGGGAGGCAAGTATTTCCACATCTGCATAATTTCAGTTGGAGGGGCTTCCCTTCCTCTTAAGATGCATTTTCTTGGTTATTGTAAGATTTCATCAATTCGGAAGAAGTGTGCTTTTAAAAAGGAGGTTTGTATTTTGTTGGATTCTCTGTCTTAGATCCCACTGCTGCCTAGGATCATGGTAAATGTCCTAAACTTTGGTACAGTTAAGTGTCTGGTATATGCAAGCAGTGCAGACAGACCAGACTGCTCCTGAAGAAGCAGTCTGATCGGGGTCTATACTGTTTGTCATGTCACTACTGTTCATTCGACAGCACTTGGAAAGACGTTTTTAGCTCGCCTGTACGAAGTACAAGGAGAGCTATTGTAGTCACCCCGGTCGTCCACGTTTGCGTTTGCGTTTGCGTTCCCGTTCCCGTCACACTGCGTTAAAGTTTTTCAAATGATTATATCTCAACAGTCACTCCTCACAGAGGCATCAAATTTGGAACTTAGGTACCTTGGAGGGTCTTCTGAGATTCCAAGAGAATAAACCCCTGGGTTCATGCCCCTGGGTGGGGCTAGGGGTCAGAATCTAGGACACCTTTGTAATACTGTGTTAAAGTTTTTCAAATTCTTATATCTTGACTTTCACTCCTCATAGAGCATTCATATTTAGAATTTGGGTACCTGGACGAGTCTTCTGAGATTCCAAAAGAACATACCCCTGGGTTCATACCTCAGGGTGGGCCTTGGGGTGGGGCTAGGGGTCAAAATCTAGGACACATTTGTAAAATCTTATATGCCTACAGGTTATAGACACAACTGGTTATACATCAGCTAACTATGTGACATCAGTTTAAGTGTAAGAGAGTGAAGGTCATGGTGACCTACATTTTACGGTCCAGGTCACCTAGATTTCACGGTCTAGTGATTTTGCCTTATATCTTGAATACTATTTGTTGGACAAATGTCACACCTGGGATATTACTTCCATGTGACCCAATGAATGACCACTTACTATATCTAGGTCATTGTGACCTATATTTCATGGTTCAGTGATTTTGCCTTATATCTTGAATACTATTTGTTGGTTAAATGTCACACCTGGGATATTACTTCCATGTGACCCAATGAATGACCACTTACTGTATCTAGGTCATTGTATTTCATGGTTCAGTGATTTTGCCTTGTATCTTGAATACTATTTGTTGGATAAATGTCACACCTGGGATATTAGTTCCATGTGACCCAATGAATGACCACTTACTATATCTAGGTCATTGTGACCTATATTTCATGGTTCAGTGATTTTGCCTTATATCTTGAATACTATTTGTTGGATAAATGTCACACCTGGGATATTAGTTCCATGTGACCCAATGAATGACCACTTACTATATCTAGGTCATTGTGACCTATATTCCATGGTTCAGTGATTTTGCCTTATATCTTGAATACTATTTGTTGGTTAAATGTCACACCTGGGATATTACTTCCATGTGACCCAATGAATGACCACTTTCTATATCTAGGTCATTGTGACCTATATTTCATGGTTCAGTGATTTTGCCTTATATCTTGAATACTATTTATTGGATAAATGTCACACCTGGGATATTACTTCCATGTGACCCAATGAATGACCACTTACTATATCTAGGTCATTGTGACCTATATTTCATGGTTCAGTGATTTTGCCTTATATCTTGAATACTATTTGTTGGATAAATGTCACACCTGGGATATTAGTTCCTTGTGACCCGATTATTGACGTCAAAATATATCTCTGTTGGTGTGACCTATATTTCATGGTTCAGTGATTTTGCCTTTTATCTTGAATACTATTTGTTGGATAAATGTCACACCTGGGATATTACTTCCATGTGACCCAATGAATGACCACTTACTATATCTAGGTCATTGTGACCTATATTTCATGGTTCAGTGATTTTGCCTTATATCTTGAATACTATTTGTTGGATAAATGTCACACCTGGGATATTAGTTCCTTGTGACCCGATTATTGACGTCAAAATATATCTCTGTTGGTGTGACCTATATTTCATGGTTCAGTGATTTTGCCTTATATCTTGAATACTATTTGTTGGATAAATGTCACACCTTGGATATTAGTTCCATGTGACCCAATGAATGACCACTTACTATATCTAGGTCATTGTGACCTATATTTCATGGTTCAGTGATTTTGCCTTATATCTTGAATACTATTTGTTGGATAAATGTCACACCTGGAATATTAGTTCCTTGTGACCCGATTATTGACGTCAAAATATATCTCTGTTGGTGTGACCTATATTTCATGGTTCAGTGATTTTGCCTTATATCTTGAATACTATTTGTTGGATAAATGTCACACCTGGAATATTAGTTCCATGTGACACAATGAATGACCACTTACTATATCTAGGTCATTGTGACCTATATTTCATGCTTCAGTGATTTTGCCTTTTATTTTTATTACTTTTTCATGGAGAATTGTCATACCTGGATTATTATATCTATGTGACAAAATGATTTACATACAAATACATCTAGGTCAGTGTGACCTATATTATATGGCTTAATGATAAAAATGTTACAGTATAAAATGTACCCAGCAGGCGAGCTTGCTGTCCTACGACAGCTCTTGTTTGCTTGGCGTTTTCTTTTTAATGAACATATTTTGTTCTGTCTGACCATATCTTATCAGAAATCATTCATCTTTTCTGTTTCTGTGTTTTGTTCTCAAATATATATCCTAAAATAAATTAAATTTACAGCCAAACATTGGTCTGACCTATGCAATTTCTATAGTAAAGTGATTCTTTTTTTAATTTTCATCTAAGAAAATATTCTATACTTTATTTTGCTGAGTTTGAATTATTGATGTTTCACAATAATAGTGTGAAAATTTCAGAAAAATTGAGTAAGCAGAACTTGTCAAAAATCTCTGTCTCCAAATCACCTATCCTACAGCTTTCTGCATAATTTGCCTTCATTTTTACTATGGGGAAAAGTGAAAATATTTGATTTTTGAAACATCAATGACTAGAATAAAACGTTTTGTGCATAGATAGTTATAACAAATGGTTTTGCATTAAATCATAACAAAACGTTGCTAGTTTACTTCTTCTGTGTAAAGTGCCAAACATAAAACGACTTTCTGAAAGAGTCGAAAGCACAGTAAGCATTTTTACTAAGTAACTCGTAACTGCAAAAAATATGGCAAAAAATTGTGGAATAAAGTGTTGGAAATTTTAGGACATTTACTTTGTAGAGAAATTTGGGATACCATAATTGTGCAAACTATTCCGATACCATATCTTCTGGCCATACTTAACATAAAATTTGAACACATCATTATGGCAGCCTGGCTGTGTTTAACCTTGTCATGCTGAATAAATTTAGTTGCCACACCCATTTCTAATTTTCAGCCAATCAGATTACTTGATCCAGATTGTTGATATGAATTTACATACTTAATGGCAAACAGTGCAGATCCAGATCAGTTGGCTTCTTCAGAAGCCAACTGATCTGCAGATCCAGATCAGTTGGCTTCTTCAGAAGCCAACTGATCTGGATCTACGCTGTTTGCTAAAGCAGACAGGGCATGTCGTGTTCAGCAAGAGAAGGGTTAAAAAGTGCTGGCTGATCATGAATGGCAAATGGTACATTTACCTCACATCAAACAGCTCCTTAAGGAGTATAGTGCAGACCAATATTGTATTTTGGTCTGGGTTAACACTGTTTGCTCAGACAGTGTCTGTCTGAATATTCAGGGTAAGTACCATAGCTTCAGATAAGACACTTTTTTCAACCAAATGTTATCGATATTTTTCTTCTCCACAAAAACACATGTTGTTGGTTCTCATTTGAAGCACCTCCCTTAGGCACTTTTAATGAGTACCTACAACATACGTATGTTTTATTGGAGAAATAAGAAAAATATTTATCTGATATTCACCCTACCACCTCTACCCCTATCTAGAGTTATGTAAATAAGACAGTTGCTGCTCTTTGTAGTGGATTTAGCATATTATTCCTAAATATTGGGACACCTTACCTCCTTAACATGTCCTAAAAATTTGAACAAGTCCTATTTACCACATGTAGAGCTATGTAAAAACTGTTAGTCTAAGTGGCAAACAGTGTAGACCCTGATCAGATGCCATGTTCTGCAGTGTCTGATATGGGTCTACACAGTTTTCTCAGGCCTGTCTGTCCCAATACTTAGGTTTATTATGGTAGATGTATTGATGTATCAGTACAGTATTATTTCTTCCTGGTACATCTACATTTAAAATTGAAGAGCATAGCAATTGAACACTAAGTGCTGAAATGAGAAGATTGGTAAATATTACCTGATAGATTTTAACCCTACTAGTCCTGCTGAACCCGGATATACCCTGCCTTTGCAAACAGTGCAGATCCAGATCAGTTGCCAACTGATCTGGATCTGCACTGTTTGCCATTAAGTATACGAATTTATATCAACAATCTGGATCAAGTAATCTGATTGGCTGAAAATTAGAAATGGGAGTGGCATCTTAATTTATTCAGCAGGACAAGGGTTAAGATATGACCACCAAGAAGTATTTTTTTCTTCTTTTAAATAGTTTTTTATTGGTGCTGTTATCTTGAAAATCTTAATACACGTCTTATATGGAGCCTAGGACTGTCTGGGCCCAGTTGTTCAAAGCTAACGATGTCGTTAGTTAATGATTCGTTAAAATTTACATCAAGTGATACGCAAATATGCTGAAATATTTTGCTGAAAAAATGTGAGTAGCTTTTGCAGTGCAAAAGCTACTCACCTTTTTTCAGCAAAAAATATCATAATATTGTATATTGAATCTGCTAAAACAGTTAACGAAATGACCCTTAACGAGCTTGTTAAGCTAACGACGCTTTGAACAACTGGGCCCAGGTGTTTGATCCACAACAAACTTAAGGGTACCGGTACTTTACTGGATATGTGAATGTGTAATTGATAACTGCAGATAGAACAGTCATGCTTTTGCCACGCACACACTCTGAACCATTTAGAAACTACTCAATGTTAAAGAATAGAATAGAACAGGAGTATTTGATGATAATACTGAGATCATTTTCTTTGTTTCTCCATTAAAAAAAACATGGATAATTGTTAGAATTGCCACAGCAGTGCGGTTGTAATGAGTACTCATATTTCTTTCAATGGACAAATAAGAAAAAAAAAATATCACCAAATATTTCTCCTTAACCATTACCACTGTCTGGGCTACCGGTAATTCAGCAGATGACAAACTGATGATAGTTTTCTTATTTTCCCCAGAAAATAGGCTTTGACATTTCATGCAAATTGTCTCCTATATGAAAACCTATTTTCTGGGGAAAATATGAAAAATATTTTAAAATGTCATCTGCTGAAATATTTACCCAGCATGCTAAGAATTAACAGGTCTTTTAAAAGATCTGGATTTAGACAGCAGATTTGCTTGACTCTCTCAATCTGTGCTGTTCACATAAGCAATAAAATACTTTTAAGTTTTGTTGCAATTCATTTCTGTTTTTAAAAGTATTCTGATTTCACTGGTACTGACTGCATTAGATGTATAATAGAGTAAACAAATACATTTATATGTTTGTTCTTATTTGCTTGGAAAGTTTTTGAAAATACCCATATAACCTTCTGCCTGGTGATGCATAGCTCCTGTTGACCCATTTACGTCAAGTGGACTCTTCTACCACAACTCTTTGGAATGGTCTATTTCCAATAGCAGGGTGTCTGGTTAATTTTTATATGCCAGTTTGAAAAACGGGACATATTGTTATGCCCCTAGGCATCGTGCGACCATCTGTCCATCCATCTGTAAACTTTAGTTTCCGAATAACTCCTCGACAGTTTACATCCGATCAAGCTGAAACTTGATATATAGTTAGACCATGATATGGAGCAGTGCATATTGTTTGGAGATTGCAATCTACCAAATATTAATAGAGTTATGCCCTTTGAAAATTTTTGTAAGCATTTTGTTTCCGGCTAACTACTTTTCCGGCCATGGCTAACCTCCTGCAGTTTACATCCAATCAAGCTGAAACTCGATATATAATAACAGTAAGATCATGATGTGGAGCAGTGCATATTGTCTTGAGGTTACAGTCCACCAGATATTAACAGAGTTATGCCCCTTAGAAAATTTTTGTAACCGTTTCGCTTCCAGCTAACTCCTCCTACAGTTTACAGCCAATCAAGCTGAAACTTGATATATAGTTAGATCATGATGTGGAGCAGTGCACATCTTCTCGAGGTTACAGTCCACCAAATTGTTATTAACAGAGTTATGCCCCTTTGAAAATTTTTGTAAACATCATCCTGCTAAATCCTACAGATTAGGTTTGATCAAGCTGAAGCTTGATTTATAGTTAGACCATGATGTGGAGCAGCACATTTTATTTCTAGGATGCAGTCCACCAAATATTAACAGAGTTATGCCACTTTGAAAATTTCTTAAACTTTTCGTTTCTGGCTAACTCCTACAGTTTACATCAGATTGACCTGAAACTTGATTTATAGTTAGACCATGATGTGGAGCAGCACATATTGTTTTGAGGTTACAGTCCACGAAACAGCAGTAATGCCCCTTTGAAAATTTCATAAGCTAACTCCTACAGATTACATTAGATCAAGCTGAAACGTAAAACATTACACCATGAGGTGGAGCAGGGCATACCATTTCAAGGTTACAGTCCACCAGTATTCCTCCTACAGTTTACATCCCTTCAAGCTGAAAGGTGATTTATAGTTAGACCATGATGTGAAGCAGCGCATTTTGTTTTGAGGTTACAGTCCACCAAATATTAAAAGAGCTGTCTGTCCATCCATGTAAACTTTTCTTTTCGGGCTAACCCTTCCTACTCTGTCAGTATAAGTGCTACATCTGATTACTTGCCACGGGCATATGATGCCCCGTTTGCAGAGCTCTTGTTAGAACTATGTTTTATAGAAATTCCTGTATTCAATCCAAACAGTGTAGACCCTGCTCAGACGTGTTTTGCTGCATCTAATCTGAGTGAGCACTGTCGTTGTGGCATCTAATCTCCGTCAGCACCGTTTGTCATTATCCTTTTTTGGGTTTCAAGACTAAAATGGGTTAACCCTTAAAATGCCAGAAAACCTTCACCTGAAAATGTCTGTTTATGTCGTCTGCTGAATATTCTTGCAAACTTTTCAAACTTATTTTTGCATTCAGGCAAACAGTGTGGACCCAGATCAGACTGCTACTAGAGAAGCAGTCTGATCTGGATCCCTAGGAGCAGTCTGATCTGGGTCCACACTGTTTGCAAAAATGACTTTTAAAATCACAAGCAGATGACAAAGCAGACAACAATTGTTATGATTGGCAGTTTAAGGGTTAAAAAGAGTATACAGAAAACTAGTTTATTTCTCCACAAAAACATTTTGTGGGTACTCAATAGAAGCACCTTGGCAAGGTGCTTCTAATGGGTACCCACAACATGTTTTTGTGAAGAAAAGAAAACTTACATTTCTTGGTTAAAAAAGCATCTTATCTGGAGCTGCAATGACCTCCAAGTTGATTACCTGGATCAGACATTCCTTTTGGGAGTTTTTCAATATCTGGATACTGTGTTTATGGAAAGTGTCCTAAAATTTCATACCTTAAAGTTCCTGATGAAATGGCTTAAGCAAACAGGGTAGACTCAGATTGGATTGCTCCTTCAGGAGCAGTCTGATCAGGGTCTTTACTGTTCGCCATTCCACTTAAAGTATTTTAAGAAACAACTGGATTAAAATAAAATTTAGGCAAAAAAAGTACGGAATAAAGTGTTTTAAAGAAATTTTAGGGACATTTATAGGTAAGTATCCTAAAATTTTCGTGTACCAAAGTTTCCAATAAAATGACCTGGGAAGACAGTGCAAATCCAGGTCAGACTATCTAATCAGACTGTTTGCCATTCCATTAATTATTTTAAGAAGCATCTGCATAAACAGCAAAATTTAAACCAAAAAAGGATTGAATGAGTGTTCGAAATTTTAGGACATTTATTCTTTATTAGCCCTTTTATCAGCCACAAAGAAGGGCTGATAATAAGCAATGGAAGCGAAAAGATAAAAAAAACGCCCATGTATTGCAAAGAGAACCATAAGTTCGAAAAAGATGTTGTACGCAATTTTTATCGCACCTGCTTGTAGCAGGGTGCGATATAGGCGTCCGATTTTCTGTCCGTCATTCCATCCATCCGTCCGTCCGTCAGTCTGTCAACATTTATGTCAACGTTCGACATTTATGTCAAAGTTAGTATTCTAATCAACTACAAGACTAAACAACCATCAAACCTTGCATGAAACATCTCCCTGACCTCTTGACTTTGCGATATAGGCGTCCGCTTTTCCATATGTCTGTCCATTTGTCCGTCCGTCTGTCAACATTTATGTCGAAGTTCGACATTTATGTCAAAGTTAGTATTTTAATCAACTACAAGACTAAACAACCATCAAACCTTGCATGAAACATCTCCCTGACCTCCCGACTTTACGACATAGGTGCCCACTTTTCCATTCATCTGTCTGTTCGTCCGTCCATCTGTCCGTCTGTTAACAGTTCTGTTATGTCGAAGTTCGACATTTATGTCAAAGTTAGTATTCTAATCAACTACAAGACTAAACAACCATCAAACCTTGTATGAAACATCTCCCTGTCCTCCTGACTTTGCGACATAGATGCCCGCTTTTCCATTTATCTGTCCGTTCGTCCGTCCGTCTGTCTGTTAACAGTTCTGTTATGTCGAAGTTCGACATTTACGTCAAAGTTAGTATTCTAATCAACTACAATTCTACAACAACCATCATACCTTGCATGACACATCTCCCTGACCTCCTGACTTGGCAGGTATGTTGACCCAGTGACCTTGACTTATATTTTGCGCTCCATTGACTTTGACACAATTTACGTTGACGTTCCAGATCTTATCAACTATAAGGCATACAACTACCAAACCTTGCATAGTGCTCCTAGATGTACTGACTTGGCAGGTACCTTGACCCGGTGACCTTGACCTATATTTTGCGCTCCAGTGACTTTGACATATTTTGCATCGACGTTCGATATCTCCTCAACTATAAGGCCTACAACCATCACACCTTGCAAAGTGCTTCTTCTCAACGTACTGACTTGGCAGATACCTTGACCTGGTGACCTTGACCTATATTTTGGCTGCAGTGACTGACATAATTTACGTCAACGTTCCAGATCTCCTCAAGTTTAAGACCTCTAGCCACCAAAACCTTGCATAGTGCTTCTCCTAGATGTACTGACTCAGCAGGTATCTTGACCCGGTGACCTTGGCCTATATTTTGCGCTCCAGTGCCTTTTACACATTTTACGTCAATGTTCAATATCTCCTCAACTATAAGGCCTACAACCATCAAACCTTGCATAGTGCTTCTCCTCACTGTACGGACTCTGCAGGTACCTTGACTGGGTGACCTTGACCTATATTTCGCGCTCCATTGACTTTTACACCTTTTACGTCACCCTTCCATATGCTGTAAGGCCTTCAACCACCAAACCTTATATAGCACTTCTTCTCAATGTACTGACTCGGCAGGTACCTTGACCTGGTGACCTTGACCTATATTGTGCACTCCAGTGACTTTTGACACATTTTATGTTGATGTTCGGTATCTCCTAAAATATAAGACCTACAACCACTAAACCTTGCATAGTGCTTCACCTTATTGCACTGGCTTGGCAGGTACCTTGACCCGGTGACCTTGACCTATATTTGACACATTTTACTTTGATGTTTGATAACTTCTCAACTATAAGGCCTACAACCACCATACCTTGCATTGTGCTTCTTCTTGATGTACTGAATTAGCAGGTACCTTGACCCGTGACCTTGACCTATATTTCATGCTCCAGTGACTTACACATTTTACGTCAATGTTCCATTATCATTGGGCTGTATGATACGAAAAGTCAGTGCTGAAGATATAGCCATTAGAGGGAATGGGACTGGCCTGGAATATATGTTCCCCACTAGGCACTTTGTCTACATTTTTTTCAACCCAGTTTTCCGACTAAGCACTACTAAGAATGAAATAAACTTATTTAATAATCACGTTCTCATTGTGGCTCCTGTGACTTTTGCCCCAGCAGGTGCGATGACGCCTTCCGCGGAATTCTTGTCTTTAATTCAAGTGGGCCAATCGTTCAAGTGCCTTGTCCATCAGGTCATACAGTCACTGGCCGATTCTACAAGAATTCTGTACTGAAGAAAGTGAAAGAGTTTTACAATAAGAAACGATCAAGCAAATGATGGTCAGGAGTCCATCTTTTACATGACAACGCCTCCTCTCATAATTGTGAGGTTGTTAAGTTTTTTTTTTGCTTCTTAAAAGATGAAAGTTTTAAACCATCCACCTTATTCAACTGACCTGAGTCCCTGTGACTTCTTTTTATTTCCAGGGCTTAAGAAAATGCTTTCTGGAAATAAGTATATTAGAAGTTCTTTTTTCAGCGCTATTTATCAGTGTCTCTAACAGATACCAAAAGAAGGCTTTTCGCGACTGGGTAAAAAGGTTACAAAAATGTGTTTCAGTAAAGGGGGAATACTTTGAAGGTTTGTTATAAAAATATGTTTGATAAAACGTAGCACTGAAGTAATCCGAACCCAGTGACAAAACTTTTTGCAGGACCCTCGTAGCTTCTAGACTTGTTTCATATATTATTATGAAACCTGATCTTTCAAAATTACAAGACTTGATCCAGACACTTATCTTCATTGACGGAAAATTCTTTCAGTTTGGGTCTCTGCTTTTCGTAAAAGATGTGCAAGATCTGATCCGGTCCTTTTGTGACCTGGGTCTTGAAATTTACAAAAGTACATCATGCAAGATTGGGACCGCAATGCCATGTCAGACAAAATGAGTTGCGTTATGAGGAAAAGAGCCGTTATGGCATACGCGAACAGCAAAGGTTCAGGCGAGCCTGTGCATCCGCACAGTCTCGCAAGAACCTATGCTGTTCGCTCACATAAGCCGAGGACCAAAGAAAAACTTCAGCCAAAGAACTAGACATGTTTTTGCTAATGGACTAGGCATGCGACTGAAAGATGGATTAAACGGAAAGGCCGAAAAGCATTGTTCTTGCGACACGGTTCAATTCTGCGCCTTGGCTTGTTTGTAACATAAGGCGTATTCCGTGTGTTGATGTACAAAAATATTTCCCGGAAGAGCTCACAAATCGCATCTTCCCAAAGACATCCAAAGCAGAGGGAATTAGCCACGAAAGCACAAAAAGAGTAAACTATATATGCATAGTTCAGGGGCGGATACAGAGGGAGTTAATTTTGGATACCGTATATACCTTAAATGTTCACACGCTTTACTCTTTACCTTATACGTCTCTTCAGCAAATCCATTTGACTGCCTCTGAATGTGTGTAAAATTGCTGGGTGAGTGGCAAACAGTATAGACCCTGATCAGACTCTGTTGAATGTGGCGTCTGATCTGGGTCTTCACTGTTTCCTCAGGCCTGGATCCGCCCCTGTAGTAACCGACGAAACCAACACGGAGGCACCAGAAAAGTCCCACATTGGAACGGTCAATAGTTGCATCCTAGGAGGCTTAACCATTTTTACCCTGAGTTTCTGAATTATTTATTCCAAATAGGTGTCTTAATCAAAAACCAAAAAACGTAATGGCAAACAGCGTTGATTCAGATGAGACGGCTCGCTAGGAGCCGTCTCATCTAGATCTACACTGTTTGCCATCTGGGTCCACAGTTGTGTATTGGTCTACAAGGCTGAAAGGGTTAATTTTTTTTTTATTTTTTTTTTATGGCCGTAACATCTACCTTAAACGAAATAGACACATTTTCAGGGGAGGGAATTCTGTCAAAATTGTTTCGCCTGCTTTCTGGAAAGGCGTCTGTTCTAACAGGAAAAGGGAGCAAATTCTTCCCTTTATAAGTGGACTCATTTTCAGATGTGCAAGAAAGCAAACCGGAAGTCACTATGACAGCAACTGTCTCTCTTGTTAAACAATGCAGGCATGCAGTTCCATATTACAAATAAGTATTCGATCCATTTAGGGCATCCCAATTCGTCAGCGAATCCTCACAAAAACAGGTAACAACTGATTTCACTTTGTCGCCGATGCCACGCAGGACCGACCAAATCAACTATCTGCATACAGATTCGGGATAGAGCTGTCATTCAGTCTAAAGCGCGGCTTACCAGCCATATCTTGGTATTTACAGGGCGAACGCTAATAACCTCCATTCAAAAAAAATTTTTTTTTTTTTCGTTTAATAAATGAATCGCAACGCGAGAAAATATACCTTCGGATATGTGTGCCGAGCAAAGACAGACTGGCCTGCACATTTGCATAGCCTGTTCAAATTTCACCGCCCGCCTGGCTGTTCGCACAGTCTGTCCAGTGTTCGCTGACCGCTTGATATGAGCCAACGCTACAGTAAGACAAAAGCTACAATAAGACGTGCGACCAGCGAAGACTCAGATCAGCCTGCGCATCCTCGCAGTCTGATCAGAATCTTCGCTGATCGCATGTGCCTTCTACAGCCTCCAGGCTTTATAAAGAGGGATAAATGAGAATACTTGCCATACTGGGTGGATGTACAGGCTGATCTGAGTCTTTGTTGGTTACACAGGTCTTATTGTAGGTCTTATTGTAGGTTTTGTCGTGCTCTGGCTCATATGTATTTTCGTTCCTTAGTATCCAAGCTATCCAAAGAACATCCAGACTTCCAGGGCCCAGTTGTTCAAAACTAACGATGTCGTTAGTTAACGAATCGTTAAAACTTTAATCATTGAATATGGCATATACGCTAATATTTTTGCTGAAAAATAAATGTGAGTAGCTTTTGCGTTTGCAAAAGCTACTCACATTTTTCAGCAAAAATATCTGTGAATTATATACTGTACTTACTAGAACAGTTAATATTTTGACCACTAACGAGCTCGTTAAGCTAACGATGCTTTGAACAACTGGGCCCAGATCGTGGAGGCATCATTCTGTCTTCGCTAGGCGTACATGTCCGAAGGTACATTTTCTGACGTTATGGCTCATATGGCGAAAATGCGGTCACAGATTATCACCTACTCGAAATCACCTATAAATGCAAATCACTTTTACTAAATGCTAGGTCTGAAAACGGTATAAATGCTATAGTAGGTCTAAATACAACAGAACGATGTTTTGCAGGGAACTTCTACGCGAACGGACAAGGATGAGGGCATCCTTTTGAGTACCAAGTGATGCGCAACGCACGAAAAAAAGGCTCCTATGCGAATTGCGGACAACGCAGGCGAATGCGCAGGCTGATCAGGGCCTTCGTTGCCCGCTTACAGAATCAATGGACTCTTTAGTATATATCGACGAACAGAGAATCTCTAGGCCAGACTGCACGGATGCACATGCTTACCACGACTTTCGCTGTCCGCATATGGCATAAGGGCATTTTCCCACGTTGGCCATCTAGAATCAAGGCATACTCACATATTTGCCATAGGATTAAAGGTACAATAGACAGGCACACATCAATATTGTTTTAATAATTTTTGTCCGATTCATGAAACTTTCTCCAAGATGTAGGTTCTTATGTAAAGAAAGAAAACCAAAACAAGCGCAAAAGGACATTAAGACGACAGAAGGCGCACCACCCTCTGTAGTCTTAATGTTATTTTGCGCCCTATATACAGGGATTATCTGGGGCGGGCTGTCTCTATAAATGATTGAATGGGGCACTTATTGCAGCACGGCGATGCCCCTGTGTGCCTCAGGTGCCCGGCAGCGTTAGAAATCTGTCTGACTTATTGCAGCACAACTGTCAGGTTAGTTAGAGACATCAAACAATTTCCACATTTACGTTTTTCTTTTCAAAAGCCTTGAATAGTCTGTAGAACACGAAAAATGCATGCGAGCGTACATGTATTAGTGAATACTGATATTTAAAATATCACACAACTGTATTCGTCAGTCAAACAAAAAAAAAATATAAAAGAACCCCATTCACCATGATAGGATATCTTACTGTTATGTTTGGTGATTAATAATCTTTATTAATATACAAATGGTACACAGTCGAATCCCAATCGCTCGAACACCGATGGCTCGTTTACCATGGCTAATTCGAACTCGTTTTTCAGTCCCTTAGTATTTCTTCCTATAGGCAAATAAAACAAATATTTAGGGATTTTTTTTCTTTATTTTATCATGAAATTGTAAGTTGTGTGTACTCATAAGAATCGCCTCATCGAGGGGATTCTAATGAGTACACTCAACATAAAGTTATTGTGTAGACAATCGAAAAGATTTCCCTAAATTATCGCTATAAATTCAGACCCAAAGCTTTCTTAGTTCTGGAGCAGAAGATCTTTAATTGTTTTACCATATATGGGCATGACAGCCGTCTTGTTCAATGGCACGGAACCATTTGAACAAATTGTCAACATCCTGGCGCCATGATTAACCTTCAGTGGCTCGAACTCCCCATATCTCGAGCAAATTTCCATCATCCTAAAGAAGTTCGAGCCATTCAAGTTCACCTTAATCTGTAAATTATAAACACAAGCTGTATTAAATAATATGGTTTCCATTTTTTTCGTAAATATTCCGACATATTAACACCTTAAAATGTCATACAACAGGATGATGTATTCGTCGGTCAAACAACAACAACAAAAAAACAGACAAGACAAAAAGCCCAGTCACCATTTTAAGACATCTTGCTGTGAAGTTTGACAATAATCCGTTAATCCTTTGTATAATCTATAAAATATACTTAGTATATATACACAAGCTGCATTAAACATTTTGATAACTCTATTTACCCTAAATATTTCAACACTTAAACTTCTTAACCCTTGTCAGGCTGAATGAATTAAGATGCCACTTCTAATTTTCAGCCAATCAGACTGCTTGATCCAGGATATGGATACAAATTCACATACTTAGTGACAAACAGTGCAGATCCAGATCAGTTGGCTTCTTCAGAAGCCAACTGATCTGGAACTACACTGTTTGCAAAGGCAGGACATATCCGGGTTCAGAAGGACAAAGTTTAACACGCTCTTAAGCTGTCATATAAAAAGTATATATTCGTCAGGCAAATAAATCACCATATTAGGCCTCTTACTGTTAGATGCGGTGATTAATTATTTTTATTTTTCTAAAAAAATGTATAATCTGTAAAATATAAACACGAGCTGTATTAAATATTTTGATTTCCGTATTTACCCAAATGTTCCGACACCTCAGCTTATTATCATGCTCTTAAAATGTCCTACAACAAGATGATGTATTCGTCAGTCAAATATATAAACAATCAGAAAAAGACCGTCTACCATATTTGGACATCTCACTGTTAAGTTTGGAAATTATTATCTTTTTTTTCTGCAAAAGACTTTGATTAATCTAATATATAAATACTACCTCTATCAAATAATTTAGCCACCGTACTTACCCTTAATATTCGGATACCTTCTTACCATACTGGCAGTGTGGTTCTAAAATTGGAACAAATCCATTTTACTACCTCTTAATGTGTCTAAACATCGCTGGATGAGTGGCAATATGTAAACCCTGATAATACGCTGTGTTCGTATCTAAACGAAATAAGAAAGAAGGTGTTTCATAACTCCTGATAAGGGGCTTTTTTCATCCAAATAATATTTAAATTTTTCTTATCTCTCCATGAAAACATACGTTGTGGTACTCAATGAAATCGCCTCGCCGAGGTGGTTCCATTGCATACCCACAACAAATTTTTACTTGGATAAATAAGAAAAATAACACCATGGACACGTTTCTTATCCAGACCGATGATAGTATTAAATATTTTGTCTGAAAGAAAAGCAGAACATATGTTGTACAAGTTTTAACCTTAGAGAAGATCAAGCTTTTTGTGAAAGCTTATCCCAGCCAGCATTATTTATAAATCTATAGCGGGCCATTATCGGCCCGTCAGCTACCCTGACGGGCCGAAAACGGCCCGCTATAGATTTATAAATAATGCTAGCTGGGAATATTTGGTTATAACGTTCAGCAATCTATGGAAAATGGCATTGGACCAGTCCATGACCTTTCATAAAGTACTTCCGGAGCTATAGCAAACTCTGAGACTGCATGTGGCTTAGTTTTTTGTTGTTTTTTGTTGTTTTTTTTTTTTTTTTTTTTAGTTTGATCATATTTGATTGCATATATAAATGATGCAAAGGGGTCGGGCCACAAGTCATTACGGAAACACGCCTATACAAATATATTGAAAATTTCACCACCAAAAACTTAAAGTTTTCAGATAAAATTTCTGACATTTTTCATATTTCTGCTCAAAACATAGATTGTGGGTACTCGTTAGAACCAACGAGTACCCACAATTTATGTTTTTGAGCAGAAATAAGAAAAATATACCCCTGTAAAACCCAGTTTTACTGTATAAAAATGGGGTTTATAGGGGTCAAAATTATATAGGTATGTTTTCGTGATGTTTCACAAAATTGTATACGCACACACTATAACTCACATGACAATGACATTAAACATAGAGTTCAAGACTTTTTTCAAGACGAAAGATAAACTAAACGTTCGATATAGGCGTACCGAGCCACTTGGGAACAGTCATCCAATGGCAAATCACGACCGGTCCGGGTTCTTCCTCCTAGGCGGGCTTAATCGGTTGATAAATAAATTAGGTAAATTGACTGCGACCATGAATCAACCAGCTATGCACAGTATGCATTACCTGCCTGCGACCTTAAACCTGTTCCCGCCAATATTCACCTCCTAGTGAATGTGTCCAAGGCGCTCGGTAGCATTATCATACGAGCGTCGTTTGAAGCCATACATGATAACAAAACAAAAAAACATATTTCATATTTACAATAATAGAACAATTAAATAAAGACCAAGAAAATAATAGTGAACGTGTGTGTGGGTTCGGTTTGAGTGAGTTCATACATGTTTGCGTGTGTGTGTGTTCGCGCGCGCGCGCGCGCGCGTGCGTGCGTGTGTGTGTGTGTGTGTGTTAAATAAATAGGATTGTCAGGAGTCCGGATGAACAGGCTTATGGATAAAGCTCCTGAGGATTAATCTATTTTTATAAATAGTTGCTGTTTTTATTTATTGTTGCTACCATTATTTCATAAGTTATCAGCGAATCTTCTTGATCGTTTTATAAAATTCTGTACGGCTGAAAAAAGTATTGAGTTCGGTTGGTTACTAATACTGGCATCTCTAAAAAGTAGCTTATCCATGTTTAAGGGGTGGAAGGCGTGGGTTGCTTGGAACAAAACTAAGCGGCTTTCGGCACAACTCGGACAATGGAAAAAGTAATGTGCTGCATCTTCAATTGCAGTGTTGTAAATGCACATGGGGCCTGAACAGAGTCGATTGTCATATAAATCGCTGTTCAAGATACTGCAATTATTGCAAATTCGTGCACGTTGCACTGATAAGTATCTGTCGCCACTGAGGAAGTACGAAGGGGCTTTGGAGTTTTTTGGACGCAGGCTTTCCTTTGGGATTATTGCGCCCATTGTGGTATCTTTGAAAATGGAGTTCTGCTCATGTATACGCTTTAGGGTGTAAGCAGTGTTGCATATTTCATAACTGCTTATGAAGAGTCTCAATAAAACCGAGACTCCCATTTTCTAATCTGTAGTGTGTTCTTTGTTTCAAAAGGTAATCTTTTTTATGTTCATTTCACTACACTGCAGCTGGTGTTAGTGCCGTGTGGTGGCGGTAGAACGTCTCCCCGTACATCACCGTAGTGCAGATTATATTTCATTTCCTTTGGGATCATTGCGCCCATTGTGTTATCTTTGAAAATGGAGTTCTGCTCATGTATACGCTGAAGGGCGTACGCAGTACTGCACATTTCATAACTGCTTATAAAGAGTCTCAATAAAACCGAGACTCCCATTTTCTAATCTGTAGTGTGTTCTTTGTTTCAAAAGGCAATCTTTTTGACGTTTATTTAGATGCTGTTTTTGAAAATCGAGACACTGTCTACAGTTCGAATATCGTTGACGAGCGAATTCCACAGTGACACTGAAGAAGGAATACAAGATTTCCTTGATATTTCAATGGAGAGAAACCATTGACTGCCTTGTACATAAAGGATTATTTCTGCTCGTGTCTTGTTACAGACAATGGTACTCATCCACATTCCCTGTATAGATTATCAATTGAGACAGTCCTGGTTAGTCCAGTGACTATCCTTGCTGCTTCGTTCTGCAGTTTTTTAAGGATGTTTGAGTTCTGGGCGGTACAATTGTCCCAACCTATTGCCGAGTTCTCCAATACAGATAAAACGTAAGAAACGTAGATTTGGTTAAGAGCTACTCTGTGAAATGAGTATTTTAATTTTCGCATAATGCCAATGATTTAAGAGGCACTATTCACAATATTTTCGATATGTTCAGTCCAACACCCATTATTACTTCATGTCAGTCCGAGATGTCTTTGTTCTGATAAAAAAGAAATAGGAATACCATCGAATTCTATATTTGGGAGGTGTTCATACAGTTTTAAGGTAAGTAAGAGGGCTTCAGTTTTCAGAGGGTTGAAATTTTTTAACGACTGTTTTTCCCAAGCTGACAAAATTTTCAGATCGTGGTTACTTATGCCTTCAAGATCTTGAATTGAGCATGCGGAACAAAACAATTATCTATCATCTGCTAAAAAGCCTTGTTAACAGATGAGAATCAGCTAAGTCGTTTACATAAAATAGAAACAAGAGGAGTCCAAGGACATGAGATTGTGGCGTAGACAGTACAAAAATAATCAAGCTAATAGAGCACTTCTGAATCTAAATTACTTAACCAATAGTTGTTTGTCGCTTGATGTTTGTTTGATGTTCGATTTAAAATTGATAGTCTTTCTCCTCTCCTTGAAAGAGGTGGCGTTTGGCGACATGGAATTTTTAAAGGCAAGCTTTCTATGTATTCATTTTGAGAACTGAAAGTGTGTTCCCAAAGCAGTTCTTTCTCAGGCTGCGTTACATTATGTACACTTGTTTCATTAGCAGAGATTTGTACTGTGTCATTATCTACTTTTATATTTTGTAGACCTTGGATTAAGTCCGGTTCCTGGTCAATAAAGGGAATTTGTGCTTGCTCTTCATCCAATCCGGAATACCTTGCAAAATTTTCAATTTTTGAATTTTGTGACAAAGTACTTTTAAAATCGTTATTCGTAATAAAGAGGTGTTTTGCTCTAGAACTGGTGTCAGCAATTACTGAATCTGTATCTAGTGAATCTTGGCTACCAAATTCAACCGTAACTTGCTGTATTTCGAATGCATTTGCTGTGCCATGAATGTTTTCGGATTTTGTTCGGCTAACTGCCGGACTTTTATCAACTTGTCGAGATGGCACGGAACTACTTCTCCCTATACCTTCCCGGGGTGGTTGATTCTGAGATCTAGGAGTTTGTATTTCTTGCGCAGAGGCAAAACTGTTCAGTTCTCTGTCGTTGAGACAGTTCATAAAGAAGTCATCTATTTTGCTACCTTCTAATGCATTCGATGCCTGAACACGTTGCACTATTTTTGGAATATATCCGTACATACTTTCGGATAGCCTTGGGTCAGGAGACATTGGCACTGGCACTGGACCTGGAGTTGATATACTTGGCTTTGAATTACTCATAACTGACACTTTTGGTACCACTGTTAGTGGCTGTTTTGATTTTTGAGATTTGTCGCTAGTTGATGAAATGGCAGTTCTAGATGAGACACCACTTGAAAAACTGGTGTCTGGTATACTCTTAGCTGCAGTAACTGGCACATTTATATTGTTAAACACATTCTGTATGCTTGCGTGAGATCTACGATATGGTCTTGCAAGATGCGAAACGTCTGTAGGTGGCAAAAGCTTTAACTCGTCTGACTTTGTTATCCTTATATCCCCTCTATATCCAGATGAAATTCTACTAACTTTCTTCGAGCGATTTGATTTATTAGACTTTTTGTCATCACCGAATGAGACTGAGCGCGTCAGATTAGCACTATCTTCAGTCTTCTCATTTGGACTTGCATAATCACATTCGGTTGAATAACTTTTATGTCTGGGTTTCAAATTTCCATTCGTGCTATTCACTTCATGAATTCTTTCATAAGAGTTGCTGGCACTTTCAACGTTGCTTGTCGCATCTGGGTTACGACTGAAGACTTCTTCAAGTTTGTTATTATCACTGTCATTGGACAACTTTCTTTTTGCATGCAGATGTACAGAACTTACACCAAGTCGAATGTTTGAACATCCGTTAGGGGTAAAATTTTCATCCATCCAAGGAAATGTGGTGCGGCTCATGCCATTCTGTAGCTGGTCACTTAGAAATATTTCTTGCACTTTACGTCTTTTGCTTTTGGCTTTTTCATTCAGAAGTTTAGCGGCGCTGTTATTATACTCATGGATCTCAAAAGAAGTCTCTCGCGACGAACTTTTACTCTGCTGGTGAAAAACCATTTGTTGAAAAGTGGCACCGTTAGACTGGTGTTCGTTAATGTCATTGTCGAGAAGTTTTCTGCTTGTGAATGTCGAAGAACCGGACCATTTTGATTTCTTTCTTTTGCGTTTAGGAGCATTCGGATAGACGCTATAATTTGATCGCGCGTCTTTAGTACCACACGCACAACAGAAGTACCTCAGAGAGGATGGCATCTTGGCTTCTTAGATCAATGACCTGAAAATATACAAAAAGAATAAATTGTTATTTATTTATTTATTTATTTATTTATTACAGCTCGTTGAGCATTCAGTATTTTGTGTCAATACACTGAACACTCAAAGATATGAAAACTAATATCTTGTTAATACAAATCTTTCGGAATTTAAAATTCCCAGGTTAACGCTTAAAGCGCAACGCAAACGTGAAGTAGATGCCATTCTTAGCCTTTATCACACTATCACTGTCAGTGTCCCGAAATGGCTGAAATACAGTTGATGGAACGTTCAGATACTAAGCATCAGTCAAAACTAAATAGGAATGACTAAAGCATCAACTAATACAAAATTACAATCGTTCGTCAGAAACATGAAAGAAAACATACTCTTTCATTGTTATGTCTGATTTTACCAATGGAACTCGTACCAGGCATGTACAAGTATATTAATTTCGTATTCACTCAAATGAGTTTATAAGGATCGATGAGTATCTGATGATAATTCTGAGGTAATTTTCTCTGATTCTCCATAAAAAATATACATGTATGCTGTAGATACACATTAGAAGCGCGTCAATGAGGCGAGAGGCCTTTCAAATGAGTACCCACAATATATGCTGAATGGAGAAATAAGAAAACCTGCCCCAGAATTATCACCAACGTATCCTCCTTAACAAGTCTGCTGAGTTGCATTCAAATAACGCAACCAAGCAGTTTCAATTGCATTCTACGGTTGCCCTGCAACAAGAAATGAGTAACGCAAAACAATTAGTCCACGATATTTTCTGATCTCGAATATCGAGGGCCATCAAGTTCTCGCAGACGTCATTCATACTGTACCACTATCGTAGATAATTCAACAGACGAGAAATTGGTTATATTTTCTTATTTTTCCTAGAAAACAGTATTTGACATTTCATACAAATTGTCTTCATTTGGAGACAATTTGTATGAAATGTCAAAGTTTGTTTTCTGGAAAAAATAAGAAAAAATATTTCAATAAGTCGTCTGCTGAAATTTTTACCCAGCATGCTTAGCGTTAAAGTAGTTAGCATTAAAGGGCGTTTTGGCCAAAGCAAGAACCCAGGTCAGCCTGCGCATCACGCTCTGAACAGCGCTTTCATAATTTATCGATACAGCCAGCAACGCCCATTGACCCTGTAAGCGGACAGCGAAGGGCCGGATCAGTCGCAAGTGTGCAGGCTAATATGGGCATACGTTGCCCGAACATGTTATAGGGAAGTTTTCTTATGTTACGGATCATATGAAAATAGATTTGAGCCGGGGCACAGCATTTTCTACAAGATTGCCTGTGCGCCCAGCGACTAGTCAGATCAGCCTGCGCACATGTGCAGTCTGATCAGAGTTTTCGCAGAGCACACCGTGAGTGGCCAAGAATCCAAATCGTCTTCAATGGGAGGCTAATCTGAGTCTTCGCTGAGCGCACATGCAATCTTGTTGGAAATGTTGCACCCCCGCTCATTTTGCAACACAAGTACGGTAAATGTCCTAAAAATTCGGTCACATTCTACCATACTATTTTGGCAAATTTTGCTTTTTATGCAGCTGTTTCTTAAGATACTTATTGGAAAGGCAAATAGTGTAGACCCTAATGAGACTGCTCCTTCAGGAGCAGCCTGATCTGGGTCTGCACTGTCTGCAGATGTCATTTTGTCAGACATTATTCGTGACATTTACTCTTACTATTCGGACACATTGACTCCTTACCAAACTTGTCCTAAAATTAGAATAAATCCATGTACAGTGCCAGTTGATGTGTCGGAAACTGCTGGATGAGTGACAAGCAGTGTTGACACTGATCAGACACCACGTTCTGCGACGTCTGAACTGCTTATAGATACACTTCAACCTCTTTATAACACGGTTCATTATAACACAGTTTTGGATATAACACGATTCAGAGATGGATCCCAAAAATGTATAGATTATATTGAAAAATGACCATAAATGGTCATTTTTCAATATAATCTATACATTTTTGTTTGGATATAACACGGTTTATGCTATGGACCCCAACAATAGTGTTATATAGAGGTTGTGGTGTAGTTGGCTTGGGCTTGTCCAAAAGCGCATCGTAAACACGATAAATTCAATAGCTGATAGTTGCATAGACAAACTCTAAAAACCCTGAAACTTGAAGACAGTCGAGCCTCAACGTCAGAAAACGCACATTTGGACATGTGCGCCCAGTGAAGATTCAGATCACTCTGTGCATTCGCGCAGTGTGATCAGAATCTTCCCTGTGCACATTTTGGATAGCCAAGAATGCAAAGATTCTTCACTATGAAAACACGCCTATTCAAGTATGTTGAAAACTTTCACCACCAAAAACTGAAAATTTTCAGATAAAAAGTCTGATATTTTTCATATTTCTGCTCAAAACATAGATTGTGGGTACTCGTTAGAACCGCCTCGGCGAGGCGGTTCTCTCGGGTACCCACAATCTATGTTTTAGCAAAATAAAAAAATAATGTATACCCCTGTAAACCCCTGTTTTACTATATAAAAGTGGGGTTTAAGGCGTGCTTTCGTGATGTCGTGCGGACAACGAGGACTCTGTACCGTATTTACACTAAGTAATCGGACAGATTTTGGAGCAGTCTGATCTTCGTCTACTTCGTTTGCTCGGGCGTGTCTGTCCCAATACTTGGGATAAATACGACAATTGATATTTTTCACTATTACCTGCGTTCTGTTAACATAAACTGCCATATATGGTAACACATATGCATATCCATGGATACGTATTCCTGATACCAGGTTAAACCCTTAAGGCGCTAAGCAAAATTGCAGCAGACAACATTCTACTTTTTTTTTTTTTCGTTATTATTTTTCTGACGATTCATTTGAAATGAAATAGAAAATACAGAAAAATGTCGTCTGTCGCAGTTTTGATTAGCGCATTAAGTGTTAACCTTTAGCTCTCTTTGTGCAAATTCAGAGACCACAAGCTGTTGATATGTTGTTGTTTTTTTTTCTTCAGGAAATATGATTTGACGTTTAATGCAAATTGTCTCCCAAATTGACAATCTGCATGAATCAACAAAAACTTCAAAATGTCAACTTCTGTTGTTGTTGTTTTATTTATTTATTTTAAATTTTGCATTAATATGCATCTAATAACAATGTGATAATAGTACTTATGACGGTTACGGTATTTATTCCGTATGAACTAATCACAACTGCAGCAGGCGCTAGCTAATCAGTACTACATCAGACGATACTTTGAAATATATATATATATATACCTAAAATATATATATTGTAATTTTTCAGAGAAAATAAGGCTAGGCATTTCATGTCGTGCAAACGATTCACATGAAATGCCAAGTCTATTTTCTCTGAAAAATAATATATGAAATGGAATGTTGTCTTCTAAAACGTTGCTTAGCGCTTTAATGGTTAACAGCATGTTCAGAATGGGGACATACACAAGCTGATGTTTTCACACAAGGCATAGTTAGTGCGCTTTACTCTTGAGAGGCCGTCGGTTGGGTCCGCGTCCGAGTCAATGTTAGGAGTTTGGAATCACTATAAAAGTGAACTCCTCCTGATACGAGCGTGGTGTAACACACACACACACACACACACACACACACACACACACACACACACACACACACACACACACACACACACACACACACACACACACACACACACTGTTTTGACTCAAATATTATGTCAAAGAGACCCTGGTCAATCAGTGTAGATCAAACACAAACTGCTCCTCTTACATGTCCGAATATTTAGGATAAATACACCAGTCAGAATTGATGTGAATATAAAAGTACGAAAAATGAATAAATAAAATAAAACGTAAAAAATATATCTTTTTTTTAAAAAATCCAACAATTATTTCTTACCGGTATCATTGATTGTCGTATTTATTCTAAGGTGTCGTCAGACAGGTTTTAGCAAACAGTGCAGATCCAGATCAGACGCCGCAGAATGTGGCGTCTGATCAGGATCTACACTGTTTGCCACTCATCGAACAGTTTCAGACGCAAAATATGTACTAAAATGGAGGCGTGTAAATTTTAGGACAAGTATAGTAAGGAGTTAAGGTGTAGGAATTTTTTAGGGTAAATATAGTAGTTGTCTATATTTGGCACAAAACTCGCCATATCTGTAATTACCCTAAATAATCGGACATCGTTCTCATCTTAAAACAAGAGAAAAAGTCCATTTGAACCCTAGTGTGAGAAAACGTACCTTCCGGCATGCGCGCCCAACGAAGACTCAGATCAGCCTGCGCATCCGCGCAGTCTGATCAGTCTTCGTTGTCCGCATGAAGAAAAACATTGACTTCTTCACTGCCCGAAAATGCGCCCAGTGAAGATTTAGGTCAGACTGCGCTAATGCGCATGCTAATCTGAATCTTCTTTGAACGCACGTGTTCGAAGGTACGCTTCCTTACGTTACGACTCATGTTATTACCTGTTAACGAGTTTAAAATGTGCTGAGAGCAGTTTGATTTTGATCTACACTTTTCAGGCATGTCTGTCCGAAAAGTTGGGCTAAATACAGTAAGTGCATTTGGTTTCGTCAACGCTATTGTGACATGCTTTATCTGTTTATGTTTCTATCGAAAAGATAATGAAATTGTGTCTATAGCCAGATACAGTCGAATCTCAATGGCTCGAACACCGATGGCTCGTTTACCATGGTTCATTCGAACTCGTTTTTGAATCCCTACGAAATTCTTTCGACAGCTCCAGAAAACAAATATTTATGGAAATTTTCATATTTTTTCATGAAATTGTATGTTGTGTGCACTCATTAGAATCGCCTCATCGAGGCGATTCTAATGAGTACCCTCAACATACAATTATTGTGCAGAAAAAGCGAAAACAAAATCCGTAAATTATCGCTACTTGCTTCCTAACAGCATGATTAACCCTCAGTGGCTCGAACTACCCATGTCTCGAACAATTTTCTATGGTCCCAAAGATGTTCGAGCCATTGAAGTTAGACTGTATCAACATACAAGAAGCTGCTGAAAGAAATGTCCCTGAGTTTGGAGATGGCACATGACGTTTATACTACGTCGCATTAACGTCGATGTGTCATGAATGCGACGTTAAATAAACGTCAAGTGCCCGCTGTTTATACAACATCGCATTAACGTCGATGCAACATCATGACGTTGCGCCGACATTAATGCGACGTTATATAAACGCCATGTGCCCGCTTTGAAGATTTAGTAGACTCATAGTCGGTTAACAAGTGTACTGTCAAACCTGTCCTAAAGGCCACCTGTATTAAGCACTCACCTGCCTTAAAAGACCACTATTTCAGATCCCATTAATGGCAAAGAAGTGTATCTGTATTAAGCAAGAACCTGTCTTAAGCAACCAGTTTTTGGCTTTCCCATAGGTGCTTACTTAACACAGGTTTGAATGTATTTAGCAAGGATAAGCTGACAAAAGACCTTACCCCTCCAACCACATACCCCTCTTACATGTCAAGTGCTGATCATATCCAATATATTATACATGTATATAGATGTACATACTCGACATACTCATACTCGTCATGTTCTGTGCTTGTCAAATTAGACAAGCCTTGTGCAAAGTAACAGAGGCATTGATTTTAAATTTAAATCATTGTTCTAAATGTCTTCTAAAGACATGGCAATACGGTGTGCATATGTATCATTATAATTCCTACTAAACTGACTTACACTAATTTAGTGCCATACGATTGGTCGAGAGCGAATTCAAAACGGTAAATGCACTGCGCAGGAATCAAGGAACTATTTTCTTTGCGTAGAGTTCTAATATAAGCTATTTAACTCATGTTTTCAAGGCAAACATTATCGAATTGGAAGTAGAAGAAATTGTTTTTATTTTTGTGGATTTTGTCGGTGTGTAAATGCCGGGGGTCACTCACAAACTTAATATAAAGCGATAAAATCCACAAAATGAATCCTATAATAACGTTTATTATTGTGCGTTTGTGTGTATATGACGTGGTCTCAGAAGAATTGAAAACATCTGTCTTTTTCTTAGGAATTCTAATTTTGCTTGCGTTATTTCAGTTCTGTTTAAATTCTGTTTAAAGTACTTGCCCCTGTAGATAATATTAAGGCAAATGTATTAAAGCACCTTGTAGATTTTCCACCATTTTCAACAAGGTTTGCTTTCCTGCACACCAAACTCCTTGTGCAAAGGGTTTATCCTTAAAGGAAAGAATTTGCTCCCTGTGGGAGCAAATTCTTCCTTTTAGAGTAGACACATTTTCAGAAGGCAGGCTAACCCATACTGACAGAGTTGCCTCCCTTCAAAGTGTATTTATTTCCCTTAAAGTGATTATTATGCCTCGAGATGCTCTCATGATCTGACACATGACGCCAAAATATATCATACTACTGCAAATGTCGTGAATGAAATATGCAAAAGAAAACTGTACCGTATTTACAGAAATGCCTGACAAATAGTGTAGACCCAGATCAAACGCCGAAGAACGCGGACTGTTATCAGTGTACACTGTTTGCCACTTTTCTAGCATTGTTTTAAACACATTAACAGGTAGTATTTTTTTTTTACTAATTTTATGACAACTATGGTAAGGAGTTAAGGTGTTCATATATTAAGGATCAATATGGAATCCACTGCGCGCGCACACACTCACGTACATACACGCACACGCACACACACACACACACGCGCGCACGCACGCACGCGCACACACACACACACACATTAACTGAGTCTAGACCGTCCTGCTGATGATCAGATCTTCACTGTTGAGTGTTCGCAGTAAAAAATTCTAGACAGTTCAAATATCGCACAGGTGAAAAGCGAATACCGTGGCTAGACTACATAAGTAGTAGTATAGGGTGCATCGGCACAGTCTAATCAGTCTTTACTGTGCGCCCTTTGGATAGTATTTTTTCAGGGGAACAGCGAAGACTGATCAGTCTGCGTGGATATGCAAGCTGATCTGAGTCTTCGCCTGGCGCTCATGTCATCAAGTACATTTTCTCCCTTTGCGGTTCATATGGAAGATTTACTGTTTCTCTTGAAAGCAGTCTATTGCCATGACAATAGAGAATATTCTTGACTCTGGGTTTTATTATTTCAAATAAAGAATTAATGAAATCAGAGGACAGAGCTCCACTCAGCTGAGCATGACATTTGTTTTGTTTATAAATCTTAAAATACTGACAAAATTTTGAAACTTCTTTCAAGCTCAACTCAGCTGAGCAAGCTCAGCTGAGTTGAGCATGAAAAAAGTTTTAAATGTTTGGTACTTTTATTTTTCATGACCAACTGAAATTTCATGCTCAGTTGAGTTGAGCATGAAAAAAGTTTTATAACCTCGGGGCCAGATCAGACACACGAGAACGTCTAATCAGGATCAACACTGTTTGCCAGTCATCCAGCAGTTTTTAGACTTATCATCAGACAGTAAAATGGACGTTCAAATTTTAGAATAAGTACGGCAAGGTGTCAGAATACGTGATAAAGTCATCAGAGCTGTGCGAACATCGAAGGCTCAGAACGGCATATGTATTCGCGCTGTCTGATCTGAGTCTTCGGTTTTTATTCCTTAGATTTGCATGTAGATTTTTCATGAGGACAGTGAAGACTCAGACCATACTGTGCGCATGTGCAGCCGGCTCTGAGCCTGAGCTATTGGCGTTTGATGCAACACTGTTGGGTCTTGTTGCATAGCAGCTCAAATGTCGCTCTGATAAATGATGCTTGAGACATGTCAAGCGAAAACGTCCCACCAATATACTATTGCATCAATACGAACTTAGTAAACTCCGATAAATCTGTGCATGCGCCGTACAGTCTGCAATATGCAGCACATTTGACCATTTCAGACTGAATAAACACCCAACACTATATCTGGGAAGAGTAAAAATTTCACTTTTATGTTTGCTAGGCTATTATATGACTTAGATATCTCTTAAGACAAATGTCTCAATAAAGCATTTGCAAACAGTGGAGACACTGCTCAAACGCCGCAATCTGCTCCGGGTCCGCTGTGTTTGCCAGGGGTTCCAGACTAAAATGGGCGAATGAATTAAAGATTTCATAAATTATTTTTGACACAACCAACAAAATAAATGCATTTTTATTTAGAAATCAGGCGATCCCTGTAATTCACCACTTTGTATAATTAAAACAACATTACGAAAGCATGCCTCTTCAAATATATAGAAAAATTTACCTCCAAAAACGGAAAATTTTCAGATAAAAACTCTATTTCTGCTCAAAACATAGATTGTTGGTACTCGTTAGAACCGTCTCGGTGAGGCTGTTCTTACGAGAACCCACAATCCATATTTTGTGCAGAAATAAGAAAATTAATGTTTACCCCTGTAAACTCTAGTTTTACTATATAAAAGTGGCGTTTATGGGGGTCAAAATTATATATGTATGTTTTCCTGATGTAATATGCCCGCTTTTTCTGCTTTATCCAATACTAGATGTGGTGGGTTTTTACTGGATATGGACTCTCCTTGCATTGTCATGAATTCAGGTTCTGTGTAATCCTAAGCATGTTATATAATACTTGAGAAAGAAAATGTTCAAAGAATCATTATATTATTTCCTCCGTACATAGGAGATCAGGAGGTGGTTACAGTGAACAGCAAACAACCATAGAAAACTAACTGAACGCGATTTTAACTTCACAAAACAGAAATAACACTAGTAGCAGCACGTACACGTGTTTTTACATGTATATATGATCCACAAAACAGTGAATCTACCTCAGTTCTTCCAGTCTAATAAACCCTCAGACAATAAGCTATTTCAGCAGCCACGTGTCCTCTTCCCAACGGACACACAAGGCTTAAAAGAACGCAAACTCAACGTCATTTCTTAGTTATGACAACGAATTGGAGTTGGAAAGGCGCTGCACAGTCATCTCGGATCAATGTCATTGATGCAGATCCATCATCGACCGGGCGTCATGCGCAGGAGTATAAACACCTTCTTATGTCTGGTTTAAATAGCATATGCCATTTCAAATTCTGTAATTCACAAGCCTTATCGCACGTAACTTTTAACGTATGAATTAACAGACCGAGCAATGAAGGAAGTATATGTATCAGTGCATCTGCAATCGTAGGCTCGGTGTTGCCAATTACGTATACAACATTCAGAATATTACATGGGAGAATTGCCAATCGTATGTAGAAATCAGTACCAAACTTGTTCCACAAAGTGTGCCGTGCCATTGCATTTTTAACACGTGAACAGGCAGTGGTATCAAACTGATTGCCTACAGCTCGCTCATCACAGGCAGCCCCTGCAGCAGCTGAAATCAAGTTTTGCACAAAAGCGCATATTTAGATACATTTTATTACAGACTTGCAGGCGGATAGCGCCAGTTTTATCAAAATTTAACTGTTACCATTACAATCATCGAACCTAGAGTACACTTTCTCCTCAACCTGGATTCAAATTCTGCTGCGTCATTATATGACCTCGCCCTATTTTTCACGGTCTAATCACATTATCGTTTTTAAGCCAAGGAAACTTCAAAGTTCCTTGAGATTCGAGGGAAAAGTGGCCACTTTTTAAAGCAGATATTTTGTCAGGATCGATTTTGATTTCCAGTTCACTGACAATATGTCAAAGGTACTGACCTTGACGCATGAAAAACTCATATTTTGAGCTTTTCGGCTTTAAGCCATGATGTTCCAACTGTTTGAAAACATTTTCCAAACGCTTAAGGTGTTCATCATACGTTTTACCAAAGTTGACTATATCATCTAGGTAAATAAGACATTTCTTCAGGTGGGGCTCACCCATACAACGCTCCATAAGCCTCTGAAATATGATTAGAGCATTTGTCAAGCCGAAGGCCATGTGGTTGCAGTCGATGAAGACAAGCAGACCAACAGAAAAGGCTGTCAGGCTTATCAGCTTCTTTGATTCCAACCTGCCAATAGCCCCAGACCGTAAGTCCAACTTGAAAACTATTTAGAACCGGAAAGTGTGTATATCGCCTTGTCCATTCATGGCAAGGAGTGTGCATCTTTTACTGCCCATTTAACATTCTAATGTCATTGCAGAACGGAGGAGACATGTGGTGTGTGTGTGTGTGTTTTGGGTTGGGGGCGGGGGAGGGGCTATTTTTTTTCTTTTAAGAAGAGAGCATTTATCTCCCTAAAAATGCATCAATTCCCGCAAACAGGCAGGCACCGGTAAGTGCAACACTGCCAACAGAGGAATTCTTGTTTTACTCGGTCTTTTTTAATATCGAATTTGATATTGTATACATAAAATTTTGAAAATTCAGTTTGATACTTGATAATGATAAATCCACAGAAAGTTTATTATGTAAATGTTTGGCTAAGGGAATCAAAACAGCCCGATTTGCAATGGCTTTATCTTTCTCATATAAGGACCAAGATTGAAAATCCATGAACTAATCAAAAGTTCATAATTTATTGATTATAAGCGATTAGTTTTTAATTTAACGCTTAGCATGCTGGGTCAAATTTTCAACAGACGACATACTGAAATATTTTTCTTAGTTTTCTCGGAAAACGGGTTTCGACATGTCATGCAAATTGTCCCCAATGGAAACAATTTGCATGAAATGTCAAAAAAAAAAAAAAAAAAAAAAAGAAAAAAAAATATCATCAGTTTTATTTGTCGTCTGCTGAATTGCAAGAGACAGGTAAGAGTTAATTTAAGTTCGACTTGAGATAAATTTCTGGTGTGGATTCGAACACGTACGGATGTTATTGATCTGAGTTCAATCCTAGTTAAATCTGCATAATTCACTTTTAAATCCTTGTCATTCAAAGAAATACAAAGATATAAATAAGGCACAAAACAAGCTTATCTTTGTATCACTAAGTTTATAAGTACATTTACTCGTCATCGAATTATTGCTACATCCGCCAAAATTGCAACAGAAAAAAAAAGCATGAACGGAAATTCATGTATCGAATGTCCAGCTCTGTCTCTACACGCAGTCCGATCAGAATTTCGCTGATCGCTGACAGATTCTGGGATGATGTCAACGCATTAGTAGAAAGCGACAAGCTTGATCGAACTGCAAGTATGCACAGGCTCATCTAGACCTGTTGTCTGTATATGCTTCATGATCCTTTTCTCTTGAAATACCCATAAAAAAATACCTTACCTTTCCATCATCGGAAGTGCACTATCCTTAACACTTAGGATGCTCGGTAAAAATGCCAGCAGATGGTATTCTCATTTTTTTCTTCTCATTTTCATTAGAAAATAGGGTTTGACATTACCCAGCAGGCACACAACATCAAAATGACGTCGTATCAACGTCGATGCGACGTAAAATGACGTCGCATCAACGTCGATGCGACGTAATCACGTCGCATCGACGTTGATACGACGTCATTTTAACGTTGTGTGCCCACTGAATACATGCTTATTATCTCATTAGAAAGTAATCTGCATGAAATAACAAACTTATTTTTCACTTGGAAAAATGATAGAGAGAGAGAGAGAGAGAGAAAAAAAAAAACTATCCGCAGTTTGTCGTCTGCTGAATTTGCCCAAAGAGAGCAATTATCCCTTAATTAAATCGCTAATCGCAACTACAGCGCACGACACATTGATATATTTTTAGAGAATATAAAGCTTGGCATTTAATGTAAATTGTCTGCTTAGCAGATGATTCACATGAAATGTCCTGTCTTATTTTCTCTGAAAAATAACAAAATCATTTTAAGAACGCCTGCCATGAATTTGCTTAGCGCTCTAAGGGTTATAATATTAAAATTCATAACATGTTTCGCGAAGTCCTTTTGTACGAAAACATATATTGGCACGTACAAACACTCACTAAGAACTTCCTTTAATCAACCCATTTTACACCGAATAAACTCGCCCACACTATATATTGGAAGAGTCCAATTCCAATCAAAGTATGTCAGGTTATGTGGTTTAGATCCTAGAGAAACAATAGCTAAACTATTTAAAAACTGTGTAGACCCTGATCAGACGCCTCGTTCTGTGGAGTCTAATCTGGGTCTGCATTGTTTGTCAATTACCCCTTTTCAAGGTCTCCAGACTAAAATGGGTTATTCCATGAACATTGACTCCATTCTTGGCCCCAGCCTACTTACATCTGGCCCTGCTTCATTAACTGTGCACAAGTTTAAGTTGTCTTAAAAACAAATAAATAAATCATCAAATGAAGAAACGCCATTGTAAAACAATGCATGCATAAACGTATAAAGTGTCTGTCAAATCTTTCAGGCAACAATACCACAAATCACCCGCTTAGTGCCAAACAAAGCAGTTGGTTTTAAATTGCCATGTTATTTTTTGGGCCGCGCCTTGCGAAAACGTATCTTCGGGCGTATGCGGACAGCCAAGGCCCAGATCAGCCTGCGCATCCGCGCAGTCTGATCAGGGCCTTCACTGTCCGGTAACAGAATCATTGGATATTACAGAATGTATAAATGGAGTGCAAAGGCACTGGCTGGTACTTTTCGTGTGCGCAGGGAGACCTAAATCTGCGCATTTTGCTCATATTCAAAAGCACTTTTTCGCATGGCGTGGCGCATTTAAACTGATCAAGCGTTTCATTGAATTGTTTGGTTCTTGATCTTATGATATTATAATTGCTGAAGTATGTTGTAAGAATACACGGCATTAAAGATAAACTAGCTGGGTTAAAATCGTTTAGATTTGATGGACCGAACATGCCTGATAAAAAATAAACCGGCCATCAAGCCTCTTCATCTTACATCTTCGATTAGCTACCCCTATGAAGACCGGGGTTAGAGCAAAAAGTGTAGAGGCAGAGAAAACGCCACAGAGCACGGTGTCTGTGTAAGAGTCTACATTGCTAGCCTCTCTTCCAATAGCTTTTTAGACACGTGAGGTCATAAAATGGACTTGTTCAAATATAAGAAAACGTATGGTAAGGTGTCCGAGTATCTGTGGTGAATATTGCACATAGTTCAGGGGAAGGAATACACTTTCAGGGAAGACAACTCTGTCAAAATTGTTTTTGCTCCCTTCTGAAAAGGGGGCCCGCTACGGGAGGAAGGAATTTCCTCCCTCAGACCCCTTTTGAAAAGAAAATCAATACTAGAGGTAAAACAAAATGCTCAAGGGAGCATTTTATTTACCTTTTAGTGTTGATTCATTTTCAAAATGGGTCTGGTGTTCAGAGAAGCAAACTGGAAATCACAAAAAAATGTCTTCTGTGTCAAACACGGCGGAAAATCTACCAAAGTGTAACCATTCAATTTAACAGGGCTTTTTAGTAAACCATAGCCACACAACTATGTAAAACTAAGGATACATTTAACCATTTCCAAACAAGCTGTCTCGTAACAGGCTTAACCACTTCCATACACGCTGACTGAGGAACCTTCTAAAGACTAAATGGAAAGACAGCATCCCAGATACAGAAGTTTTGAGGAGGGCAGAAATAACAGGTATACATGGTGTTCTGAAGCAGGCATAGCTGAGATACGTTGGCCACATGACCAAACATCAGATGATCGCCTTGCCAAAAAAAAAAAAAAAAAAAAAAAAAAAAAAAATGTTCTTCGGGGAGTTTGAGAATGGACAGAACATTATTAAGAATTAAGACACCCTGAATGCTTCATTAATGGACTTTAACACGCTACCCGATTCTCGGGAGAGTGATACCCAAAAACGTTCAACATGACGTGGCCTCATCAGAAAAGATGCATTTGCCATTGAAGTCCAACAGAAACGAGAAAAGCGCAAAACCAGAACTACAGTTCAGCTATCGCCAGATATACCACTACCAACAGCCAATCACAACAGACAGAATCCACAAATGGACGAGCTGACAGCCACAATGGTGGATTCTTCCAGCTGAGAATAGTGTACTCAACAGAGTGAATGTAACACACACACACACACACACACACACACACACACACACACACACAGGCCTCGGTGGCTCAGTTGGATCGCGTCCGACTGGTGATCAGGAGGCTGCGGGTTCGACCCCCGCCGAGTCGGCAACATTCTTTCGTGGAGGTCTGATCATGAAATATTTTCTACAGTCATTCTCTCACTTCCGCTGATTCAAGAAGGGCAGTTGTTAGTTTCTGGCGAAAGAATGCGCACAATACTGGCTAACCTCTTAGAGGACTAAACCTGCCTAGTAAAAGTGTGGTTAGGTAAACTGACCGCGCTCGACATGACCCCATTGGGTTAACTGGGCCGTAAAACCTCAACACAAACAAACAAAGAGAGAGAGAGAGAGAGAGAGAGAGAGAGAGAGAGAGAATGTGTTTATTCCGCGACAGGAAAACTGGGCTTGAGCACATGTACGGATTGCAAAGACTCATACCAGCCTGCCACCCATAAAGTATAGCTTGACATTCACTGTTCATCTGAAGGCAGACTATATATTATAAAAATGAAATAACTCGAAATAACTGCTTGGACTGCGAGGAGTGCAGGCTGTTGTGGAGCATCGATGCTGGCGTGGTTCAACACCACACACTTTGCGATAGGACTTTGTACTTTGTGTTCTTTGGTGTCTGTAGAAGAAATCATATCTAAAGCTCTGTTGACGCTGCTTAATTTCGTTATCCATCCTCGCGGGCGAAGGGTGGGGGGCGGGGGGTAGGGGGTAACATGGGGGTAATTGGCGAGCCAGTATTTGAAAACCTACCCCATTCATATACCTAGCCTTTGAAAAAACGGACCCATTCATATACTTGATCATCCGAAATGTTGACCTATTCAAATACTGTCCTTTGATTGTTTGTACCAGTTTATTGCTGGTAGTTAGACAAATATCGCAGTCTTCATTGAATACCAAGAGAACAAGCAGTCTCAAAATATCTCTGAGCAAAAAATATAAGCATATACCAGGATGTCAGAAAAGTGGGGCCCTTCACATAGCAATCCAGAAAAATCTGGTCATTCATATACTTTTTGTTGAAAGAAGGTGGCCAATCATATACCTGACAGCACTGCAAAAATGGGGACCATTCGGCACGCACATCCGTACTATGGCATATATAGGAAGTTACCCCCCCCCCCCCCCCCACACACACACACACACACACACCCCACCACCTCCACCCCCCGCCCCTCCCCTATCCTCGAGAAGAATTCTCTGGTTGTACATATATGCATTTGGTGCACTTTAGCAAGGAATACACAAGCGCAATGCGACGTGTCATTTAGAAAGATCTAGTATAATACTGCGCCCTGAAACTCATAATGACTGCGAATAGAAGAGTTTCTTCGAACGAGCTCGTGCCGTGGCCGCAACCGGTGTGTGTTTGAAAATGGGTCGATTTCTCGGTGAATGTTTTGATGAAGTGTCTAACTGAAAAATGTCATATGGACAGTTTTGCAGCCCATGTTAAAGCACATTCACTGTGTCGTATGCTAAAAGTTATCTAAGATAATGACAATGAAAAGTTTTTTGTTGTTTTTTTTTGTTGTTGTTTTTTTTTTTTTTTTTTTTTTTTTTTTTTTTTGTCCGTTAAAAGCGTCAGTAATACACTATTCGATTGGATCAAGGAAAAATAACCAATACGGCATATGTAAAAGTCGAAGACATTGCACAGCTCATAAATTTACCTGCTCAAAATATTCCTTGTAGTCCGGGCCAGTTGCCTGGTTGTTCTTGTTTTTGCAGCGCGCCGGTATACTGATATTTATTGTTTTGAAAATGTCAGCACTGAAAGACTGAATCTGCTGTCAAAACTAGCCTTTAGTGAACGCACAGTCGTATAAACAACTCTATAAATCACTATCATAATTGAGCCAGCTCATGAATATTACAGCAAATCTATATCGGACCGCTATCGGCCCGGCAGGATTCCTGTCGGGCCGATAACGGTCCAGTATAGATTTAAGTAGATTGCTGACTGGGGTACCTCAGCGGAAAATTAAGGAGACTGGATGTACTTGGTTGATGTCCGCAATGTGGTTTTCAAGGGAGACAATGTTTGTGGATTCTTGTTTACTTTCCTGAATAGAACAAAAATCTGAAAAGAGAGTCTGTTCTAAACAGAGTTTGCTCCCTACAGGAGCAAGTGCTTTCGTTTTAGAGTAGACCCCAATTTTAAAGGTGGCAAAAACAAGTTGACGGCGTTGCCTCCCCATCCCAACTTCACTGAAGGAGTATTGATTCCCCTTAAAACGGTTACTTTTGATATAACGGCCAGGTACGTTTCAAACAAGTTTGAAGTGGAAGCATCCCAGCAAGAGTTCGATTAAGTTCTTCATTTTATACATTATTGTTTGTATACATGTACATAATTCATGCCTATCTCGAATGTTTCTCTTATTTTCTCTCTTTTTACACACATGATAAACTTGCATCGTGTTCTTTCGAACTAGATTATTTAAAAGAAAAAAGGTTCGATGTAAGTGTGCATATGTCACATGTACGAATACGTAACAGATTGTTACGTATGCGTACATACGTAGCAGTTACATATGTGTTTCAGTATCGAATTTTACATATGTACAAACAATACGAAATCTTCACATCTTACAAAATTGCTGAGAACTCGATACAGCTGGATTGTGTGTTTTGAGACAGAATAGTTTCCAAGTTTATTCAATACTCGTAGGTTTTCTTATGATAACAACATAAGGAGCAACACAATAACAACCATTTTACAATTTTATGGCAGCTTAGATGACTAGAGGAGAATCGAATAAAAAAAAACTTAAAAGAGTGGAGACTGAATAGAAATTATACGCGTAAAGTGGTAGGAACGCTATTCCGATTATTTTTTGAGTGTGTTGAGGTTTTACGGTCTAGTCAACCCAATGGGGTCATGTCGAGCGCGGTCAGTTACTTAACCACACTTTTACTAGTCAGGATTAGTCATCTAAACGATTAACCACTGTTGTACACATTATTTCGCCACAAACTGACAACTGCCCTTTTTGAATCAGCGGAAGGAAGAGAATGACCGTAGAAAATATTTCATGATCAATTCTCCACAAAAGAAATGTTGCCAACTGAGCCACCGAAACCGGCTCTTTCCCGATAAATGCGTTAGTCTTTTTACATAATGACCTTGGGCAAACTGTTTGGATACAGATCTGACGCGGAGTATTAGACTCCAGACTGTTTATCACCAAGTAATGAACAGGTGTTACATATGTGTACGGTTCGAACATACCATACGAAAGTTTCACATAAATTGTCTACATGTTACGTATGCGTTTAGTTGTACGCAAACGTATCACATTAACATTGTCATGTGTTACATAAGCGTACAGTTGTACGCATACGTAACACATGCGTATGAGTGCAATTGTACGCATACGTTACAAATGTGTTTGACGTGCTCGTACGTGTGACATATGCACTCTCACAATTCAGCAAGTATGTCCTTAAAATATTTTTTTAACCAATAAATCGGAAACATATCAATATCTTTACATAATTTACAGACCGGTACTGTATTTTACTCCAATAGTCCAAGTTAACTAAATGACTTAATGCCTAAACCAAGAAAAAGAGCCCTATGACATATGCGGACAACGACGGTCCCGATCAGACTGTGCATTCGCACAGTCTGATCGGGACCTTCGTTGTCAGCTTACAGAATCAAAGGGTATAATTCATTTATACTGACGAACAGAGGAGGCCTTGACCAGAATGCGGAGTTGCACAGGCTGAGCTATACTGGGCTCTATAACGAAGTCTGGAGCGCGTCTGACTGCAGATCCAGGGGTCCAAGTTAGAATTCCAGTTCGGCCATATAGACTTTCACAGAGATTGGTCATGAAATTATTACTTTGGTCCTACACTTCTACTGATTCAAGGACATTTGTCAGTTACTGGCAAAATTATGTGCAATAGTACTGGGTAATCGCTTAAGGACTAAGCCTGTCCAGTAATAGTAGGTTAACTGACAGGCTCGACATGGCCTTCACACTGTTGACTGGGTCATAAAACTACAAATAGAAACATCAACAAATAAATATGAAATAAATATCTGAACTGTGACGATCACGTTTCGTCATTACATCAGGTGATCTGAGCCTTTTCGCAAAGATATAAGGGCCCTATTCCTGAGTTGCACATAACTTATGTTAGGGTATGTAAGAAGTTATTTAAAGCCATTCAGGCAAAATACTAATTATGGTTTGCTTTCATACACTATTAAGATATAAGAATGGATTTAAAGGTATGTCAAAGAAAGTTAAACAAGCTATTACAAAGCATTACAAAACGATTGAAATAAATTTTATACACAAACTCGACTTTTTTGCCATTCCACCAACCAAGTTAAACCTTAAAGTGCCAAGCAAAATTTTTAGCAGACGACATTCTCATGTTTTTTTTTTTCTTCTTCTTCTTCTTCATCTTTTTCTTCCTTCAGAGAAAATCAGTCTTAATATATCATGTAAAGCGTCTGCTTGGCAGACGCTTCACATGAAATGTCTAGAATTGTTTTCTTTGAAAAAATAAGAAAATCAAAATGTCGTCTGCTGCAGTTGTGATTGGCGCTTTAGAGGATTCATTACTAGTGGGCGCCCGTGCAGTCTGACTGGGATACACATGTATACATTTCATGCGCTATAGGCCAATGGCGAATTATAGAGGGCGTAGAGAAAGTTACATGTTACTAGATTGCGGGCATGCATTCGGGGGCTGGTTTAAGTACAAACGCCGCTACAAGCTTAAAAGGGATTTTGTCATATATGCGAGCAGAATACCTCCCCCACCAGGATCAATCTGCATCTGACCTCTGGATTTCCGCTGTCCATATACAGAGATGACATATTGCCTCTTTTAGTGAAATCGGTACCAGTAAATACACAATATCGGAACACCATCGTCGTCATGCCGTCGCGCCAACATCGAAACGGCGTTCCGATGTCGTGTGTTTGTGGGGTTACTCTTGATATCATAAAGATTAGAGTTATCATGAGATTGTTACATAAAATACGAAATTGGAGGTATGGCTGGTATATGAAGAGTCTTCAAGGAAACCAAGACTCTGATTTCCGTTCGTTTATGCGTTTGTATTTCAAAGAACAGCCTTTATAGATTGTATCATTACGAAAATACGCCTATTCAAAATATATATATATATAATTTCACCGCCAAGCTGAAAATTTTCAGATAAAAAAAAATCTGATATGTTTCACATTTCTCTCAATACATAGACTGTGGTACTCGTTAGAACCGCCTCGGCGAGGCGCTTCTAACGAGTACATACAATCTTTGTTTTTGAGCAGAAATAAGAAAAATAATGTATACCCCTGTAAACCCCAGTTTTACTAGATATAAGTGGGGTTTAAATAGGTCAAAATTATAGAATTATATAGGCATGTTTTCGTGATGTCGTTTGTGATGAAAAAACGTTGAAATTTTATTTTTACGATGGCCCGGTAGGACTTTATGCAGCAGGCACATGACGCTGATGAAACGTTTGATCAACGTTGAGTCAACGTTTCTTCAACGTCAGCTGCACGCTAGGTATTGTTTTGGGCTCTTTCAGTGCTGCAAACAGCAAACATCGTGTTTTCTCTCCGCAGCATTGTATTTAGGATGTTCCAATTTTGCGAAACGCGAACACAGTAATCAGACTACGCGAGTCTATAGGAAGTGTGCTCCTCACCCAGAACTCATTGCAAATTCCATTCATGCACTAATTAAAATAAAGAAATCTTACCTGACACACTTGCTTTAAAGCAATACAACCTGCGTACAATTTCTGTCCTAATTTATCAATAACAGAATGGTTGGTTACAAAACCTCACATGTTTTTCTGTGAACTGAGTGTAGTATTGCATTAGAACTAATCAATGTTCCTTCGCAGATTAATAATTCAGGTTGCCGTACATAGCTCATCATATAAGGAAACAACGATAGATAGTGTGGGAGAGACCTTGTACCGTATTAACCCTCTCAATCCCGAGTTTCTGAAGTGGACGCTTCCATCATTGTATTTGGACATGTCCACTACTGTAAATAGGGATGTAGGTCTACCGGACTGAAAGGGTTAAATCTAAGTGTTGGAACAGACATTTCTGAGCAGACAGTGAAGACCCTGATCAGACGCCACAGAACGCGGCGTCGATCAGGGTCGACACTGTTTGCCACTCATTCAGCAGTTTTCAGACAAATTAACAGGTAGTTAATTGGAGATGTTCAATTTTAGGAGTTAAGTTGTTTCAATATTTAGAGTAAATATGGTTTACAGACTGGCTGTTACATGGGTATTTTCTGCTGTAAAAATTTTGCCCTACCTATGCGAAATGAGCAGACGACAGAAGAATGTCAATCATTATCATCATTTCAATCGTTTTCCTCACCACCACCATCATCATCATCTTCTTCTTCTTCTTCTTCTTCTTCTTCTTCTTATTATTATTATTATTATTATTATTATTATTATTATTATCATTACTATTATTATTATTATTATTGTTGTTGTTGTTCTGTTAGTACCATTAATCATCGAGTGAGTGTTCCCAGATGACAAGATCATACGAGACGCGTGCGTCGAGTGTGTTCCCGTGACTGGGAAAATCATCAATATGTGAAAGAGGGTTGTAAGGCCGCTTAGTGTTAACCACACGCTTAGAGTAACCCGTTAACGCTAAGTGTCGCAACTGCATCGCTTAGTGGTAACGGGTGACAAAAAAGTTCATGCAATATCAACGCATAGTGTTAACCTTGACAGTCGTCGGTTGTCTTTGTTTCACTTGTTCGCTTCATGTTTTTAACTTACCTGGGCCGAAGGCTCCAGGGAACTTACAGGATAGTGGTCCGTCCGTCCGTCGTCCGTCAGCACATTTGTCCAGTTATATCTCCACAGTCTGCAGGCTGATTTTAGTCATTTATTATCTGTAGCATGCCTCTGGTAGGGGATTGATGGCATAAGCTTTTTATGAAAACCCAATGAAAACTTTGGCTGCTATGGCAACCACAAGGTTCCATAGACTTACAATAGGAAAATACTTGTCATCACCATAACTCCTTCAGTTTTGATCGGATGTTCCTGAAACTTGCAGATAAGGTGGATATGGCACGCCTATCAAATGAATGAATGCGTAACCATTGGTTAAGAACGTGAAACAATTAGAGCGACATCGGTTAGGCATTCGATTACCCAAAAAAGGTAAACAAACTTGACATTTTCTGCGGTTCATGAGCGATATAAATGTTTTGAGGAAATTATTTAAAAAACGGGGAATTACATTCAACAGCCCATTGATATCGGCGTCTGTGAAGTAAATCTCAGACTACCTACTTTACGCACATTGGCTGAATTATTTTTCGCGTGTTGAAGGTGTACCGAAGGCCATAGAAAACACATGGAAATTCGTGGTGTTTATTGTCCTTTACTTAATTTTGCGCTTTGCTAGCAGCTCAGCATATCATCACGCACACACGATAGACACATATGATTATTTGTGTTATATTTTGGTTGTCAATGCAGCATTGTTGAGAACTCGCCACGGTATCGGGTCGAAGATGAGTGGTTACGCATTAGATCTAAACAAATAAAAAAACAACAACAAAAGTTACAACTCTAATGCGTAACCACTTACTTTCGACCATTATCGCGCCGATTTGGTGTGTATAGATGAAATCTCCGACAAGTTCGAAAACTGGCCAGATCGGATCATTAATCTTAGAGTTACGTTCCCTTGATTGCTAAAAAGCTTCTGTTTGACTTTGTCATCAGCGTAACTCAGTCAGTTTTGATCGGATTTTCCTGAAACTTGCAGATGTGGACATAGATGAAATCTCGGACAAGGTCGAAAACTGGCCAGATCGGATCATAAATCTTAGAGCTACGGTCCCTTGATTGCTAAAAGCCTCTGTTTGACATAAGTCTTTCAGTTTTGATCAGATCTTCCAGAAACTTGCAGATAAGGTGGGCATGAATGACATCTCGGAAAAGATCGAAAACTGGCCAGATCGGATCATTAATCTTAGAATTACGTCCCCTTGGTTGCTGAAAACGCCCCTGTTTGACTTTGTCATCAGCGTAATTCGTTCAGTTTTAAAGGGATGTTCCTGAAACTTGCAGATAAGGTGGGCATGGATGAAATCTCGAGCAAGTTCAAAACCTGACCAGATCGGATCATTTATCTTACAGTTACTTCCCCTTGATTGCTGAAAAAGGCTGTTTGACTTTGCCATCAGCATAACTCATTCAGTTTTGACCAGATCTTCCTGATAAGGTGGGCATCGATGAAATCTCGGACAAGTTCAAAATCTGGCCAGATGGGATCATTAGAGTTACATTCCCTTGACTGCTGCAAAAGCCTCTGATAGACTTTGTCATCACCATAACTCGTTTAGTTTTGATCGGAACTTCCTGAAACTTGCAGCTAAGGTGGACATAGATAAAATCTCGAACAAGTTTAAAAACTTGCCAGATTGGATCATTTATTTAAGAGTTATGTCCCCTTAATTGCTGAAAAAAAGCCTCTGTTTGACTTTGTCAGTAAAACTCATTCAGTTTTTATCAGATCTTCCTGAAACTTGCAGATAAGGTGGACATGGATGGACTCTTAGATGGATTCAAAAACTGGCCAGATCAGATTATTATCCCCTCGCACAACGAAGTAAATACATACATTCCAGCAAACAAAAAATATAGGACCCACATTGGCCCTAAATGGGTATTTATATGGGTCCTACATGGGCAACCCATAAGGGACTCATGAGGGATTTGCAACAGGGTTCCATGTTGGACCCACATGGGCAAAGCCATGTGGGAACTATATGGGTCCAGTATGGGAAAAATCAACCCATATTTATCTTCCAGAAAAAAAACAAACAATTTTTACACATTTTTACACAAATGATTATAAGTCCCCAGTCCCAGCCCATTTGATGGACTGGTAAGGTCCGAACCGATAGAGACCTATGTACGTGTCCACGTTATTGCCTTAAAGATATAGGCGTCTTTTTAAATAGTTGGAAATGTTTTTTTTTTTTTTTTTTTTTTTTCAGATTTTTAACGCTGCCAGGCACCAGAGGCACATAGAGGCAGCGCCAGAAAAATCTGGATTAGTTTTACCCTGACCTTGGCTTGAAACGGTGTGCACGCATAATTCATGCGTACAATACCTCGCCTGATCGGACGATATCGGATGATATGCATAAAGGTCAAGGTCTGTAAGTTTCCGAATTTAGAATCACGATCAAAAGAAAAGAGCTTTAACATGAGTAATCTACTAATGCACAATGTAGATTAACTCCGCTCAATGTCAGGGGCCCTAAAAAGGGCCAGGAAACATACCTTAGGAAGGATCTGGCGTCACCTTGTGGATGACCGGAACTGTAGGGTCGGTACCCTTGCTGGAGCGGTCCGGGAGGTCGTACCAACAGACTGCATCCCCAGACGGTTTCGCTTGTTGATAGAACTTCTCCATCTTCTCGTATAACTTCTTGTTGAAGGCTTTGGAGGTAGGTCCCTTGACGAACAACCATCTGGGTTTTGGATCTCTTTCCTTATGGATATGCATAAAATATGCAGGTAGATCCACGTTGATTTCTTCTTCAAATCTTGGCAGTCTATTGGCCTTCACTATATAATATCGCCTCCTGTCCTTGGTGGTACCGGAGACCACTTCATCCAGGTCATATTTCTCATGAAGTGGAAATGCCCTTCCAGCTCCGGTGGTGGTCTTCCCCTCCTGTCCACTGGGTACTTGCGGTACTGGTGACGTTCGCCGCAATACCTTCTTAGGCGGTGAGGGGGTCCTCCTCCTCTGTGGTACTGGCTGCTCTTTCGGAGTAGAAGCCTTGGTTGGCTTCTTGGGCGTCGACTTTTTTCGTGACATCACCTTCTTCCATTCCCCCTCCAGGGGTTGGTCTGTAGTTGTCACTGCAGCGGTACTGGGAGTACTAGGTCTCGGCGGCGTTTTCTCCCTTGACTCCATGGACGTAGAAGGGCTCGCGCACCTCGCTACGTTGAGTTGATCGGTAGTCGTGGGTAGCGTGGGCGCCGCCATCTTGGAATGGTCCGCCATCTTTGTCGCGCCATCTTGTCCTTGTATCACGCCATCGGCAGGTAGCTTTCTCTTTGTCTTAGAGCGTTGGTTAGTTTGCCTTGTTGTAGTACTTCGGGGAAGCTGCCAAGTTATTTCTAACTTGACAATATAGACGCCAAATAGGCCTGCCAACAATCGGCAGATTGTTGATAGCCAGTGCACAAACTTCTGGAACTTCTATAGTGTTCATCACTATCTTGTTGCGTTGAGATTTGTAGTTGGAAATGTTGGCATCATGCGTATTTATATATACCTCTCAATTTTAAAAATAATAGAGACATACGAGTTAAAATAAAAATATGACCATGAATCGACGTCCATGTCAGGAAAATAGTTAAGATTTTAATAGATACTTTCATTTTGTAATGAACAAACTATTATTTTTATTTATTTTATTATTATCATTATTATTTGCATTTATATCAGGAAATTTACTATTTTTTGATATTATGTTTAAATAGTGGTAGAGTTGGTCCCCATAATACCCATATTGAACCCATATGGGTCCCATACAGTAATGGGAGGTCAACATTGGAACCATAGAGGTCCAATATCTGTATCACATGGGAGCCATTTGGGCCCCAATCATGTATCTAGAAAATATCACTTTTCCAGGATTATTTCAATTTTATCTCGGGGGTCCAATATATTAGAATGTATTTTTATAGTTATCAAATTTTACCAATATGGGACCTTTAAGGGTCTTATATGGGCAATAAAGCCTATATGGGGCCCAAGTAGGACCCAAATGGGATAAATGCCCCGAATCTGCCCATATGGTTCCCATATATACGTGTTTGCTGGTCAAAGTTTACCAAAGCAACTATAAGACTGTTTGCAGACGACACAAGCCTTTACATTATAGTAGACAATCCGCACAATACCGCTGGGCAACTAAATACCGATTTGCAAATGATTCATCAGTGGGCTACCCAATGGCTCGTTACATTCAACCCTACAAAGTCTGAGTCTATTATTTTTTCAAGAAAACTTAATAAACCCAATCATCCTCCCATTTTTATGAATAATCAACCTATCAATGAAGTTCACACACACAAGCACTTGGGCGTGCTTCTTTCAAGTGACTGCCAATGGCATGATCATTTAGATTACATTAAATCAAAAGCATGGAGCCGTATTAATGTCATGCGTAAATTTAAATTTAAACTTGACAGAAAATCACTCCAAACTATGTACTTCTCTTTTATTCGCCCACTTCTTGAGTATGCCGATGTTATATGGGATAATTGCACCCAGTACGAGGTAAACGAACTTGAAAAAATACAAAATGAAGCAGCTCGAGTCGTAACAGGAGCCACTAAACTCGTATCTATCAATTCTCTTTATTTAGAAACAGGATGGGAACCCTTGGCATCTCGACGGAAAAAACATAAGCTATTGGTATTCTATAACATGGTAAATAATCTTTCACCTAACTACTTATCTTCTCTCGTACCATCTACTGTTGGAAATACCACAACCTACCAGTTACGTAATGCAGCCAATCTTCATACTATCCGTGCTAATTCACAACTTTACTATAATTCCTTTCTACCCTCTGTTATCAGAGATTGGAATGAGTTGCCAGATAATGTGCGCAACTCACCTAGCAAAATGGTATTTAAACATCATCTTAACAGTAACATTACTAACCCACCCATTTTTTTCTTTGCTGGTAAACGCCTGGGACAGATTCACCACGCACGATTGAGAACAAAATGTAGCTCTATGTGAACATCTATATTCTAAAAATATTTTAGACAACCCATTGTGTGTCTGTGGAGCCATTGAAGACACAAATCATTTCCTTTTGAAATGTAATCGTTTTAGCAATCAAAGACAAGAAATGTTGGACACAGTGACTCATATTCATACACCGACCCTTAATGTTCTCCTTTATGGAAGACAAGAATTGAATGAAATGCAGAATCAACAAATATTTACAGCAGTACAGAATTTTATCTTAAAATCTAAACGTTTTGAAATTAGATAAGCAATTAAAATAAACTAAAATAATTCTGTAATTATATAAAACAGCCCATGCTTTAACATAGCAAAATAAGATATTTCAAGCTAGTCGACCGAAGGTCCGTTATATACTTATCCTGACGGCTAAATTTTGTTTTTGCCTTAGAGTTATTACGGTTGTTGTGATATAGTGTTTTTTATGAAAATATATCAAGACTCCATTCCCCGTGGAGCTGCAGCATCTCATATAATCACGAACATGCATATATTTTAGATAGTAGATTATTAGGTTATCAATGGTAAATAAAATACCTAGTCATGCAGAAATAAAGGGAATACAAATGTCCCAAGTATTCTCGTTTCTTCTGCTTACTCTGATGCATGGTTTAACATGTAAAATAGTACAATTAATTAAGCTGTAAGGTGTTCAAATCACGTATTGTTATTGTTATTGTAAGCTTTGATGATTACACATCGGGATACAGATTAATACAAGTCTTTTGACTTTCTTCTGAATCCCATTTGTATAAATTATCAATGTTTGTACTAGTTTATATTATTATATTGAAATTATACAAATAAAATATGTTTAAACCAAAGTTAACCAATATGGGACCTATATAGGTCTTATATGGGCAAAAAAGCCTATATGGGCCCATGCAGGACCCGAGTGGGATAAATGCCCAGATTCTGCCCATATGGGTCCCATATATACATGTTTGCTGGGATAAGTACGTATGTTCACCTTTTGTCATCGCTCTAGCGCCTACATTTATTTATAGGTGGATTTTAATACAACTTCACACAAATGTTGGGTATAATGATATCTCGAGCAAGTTCGTCTTTCAGGTCCTGGCTCAAAGTCAAGGTCACTTTGGCTATTTTTAGAAAAAAAAAACTGTCATCTCTCTAGCGCCAACATTTATTGATAGATTTTAATGTAACTTCACACAAATGTTGGGTATGATAATATCTCAAGCAAGTTCGACTTTAAGGCCCCCGACTCAAGATCAAGGTCACTGTGGCTACTTTTAGAAAAAAAACTTTGCCATCGCTCTTAGTGCCTACATGTATCAATGGTTTTAATATAACTTCACACAAATGCTGAGTATTATAATATTTCGAGCAAGATTGACTTTCAGGGTGCTGGGCTGAAGGTCAATGTATCTGTGGCTATTTTTAGAAAAACTTTGTTATGGCTCTAGTGCCTATATTTATTGATGGATTTTAATTATAACTTCACACAAATGTTAGGTATGACAATATCTCAAGCAAGTTCGACTTTCAAAGTCCTGAGCTTCATGTCAAGGTCACTGTGGCTATGTTTAGAAAACTTTGTCATCGCCCTAGCGCCTGCATTTATTGATGGATTTTAATGTGACTTCACACAAATGTTGGGTATGATAATATCACGAGCAAGTTCGACTTTCAGGATCCTGGATTCAAGGCCAAGGTCACTGTGGCTTTGTTAGCTCACAGTGCTCAAGGTGAGCTGTTGTGATCACCCTGTGTCTGTCATGCGTCGTGAGTCGTCAACAATTACTTTAAACGACATCTTAAACTACTGATCCAATTTCCTCTAAACTTTACAGTATTGTTTCACTCATAGCCCTTTACCAAAATTGCTCAAATGGTTCCGCTCCATTGACTATAAGTGGCCGCCAGAGCTAAAAATAGAAAAATCTTTAAACGACATCTTCTCCGCGGCAAGTAGCCCGATTTCAAAATAATTTCATAGAAATGTTCCTCTTATGGCCCTCTTTCATAATTGCTAAAATGGTTCCGCTCGGCTGAACAAAGTGGCCGCCAGAGCTAAAAATAGAAAGACCCTTAAACGACATGTTCTAGGGCCAGTGGCGCGATTTCAAAATCATTTCACAGAATTGTTTTTCTTATGGCCTTTTACCAAAATTGCTAAAATGGTTCTGCTCGGCTGAACAAAATGGCCACCAGAGCTAAAAATAGAAGAAAAAAACACCCTTTAAACATCTTCACCTTGGCCAGTGGCCTTATTTCAAACTTATTTCACAGATATACAATGTATTATGTATGCCTATTTCCAAACATTGCTAAAATGGTTCCGCTTGGCTGAACAATATAGTCACCAGAGTTATAAAAAGAAAACAAACCTTAAGCGATATCTCCTCCTATCAAAATAATTTCACAGAAATGTTATCTTATGCCTTTTTACCAAAATTCTTAAAAATGGTTCAACTCGACTTAACAAACTGGCCGCCAGAGCTAAAATTAGACAAGAGACTTCTTTCCCTGCGGGTGCTTCAGAGAGGGTCTTCGCTTCACGGGGTTTTCTTTCCCTGCTGGTGTTTTACATGGTCTTCTTTCCCTGCTGGTGCTTTACATGGTCTACTTTCCCTGCTGGTGCTTCACAAATTTCCTACTTAAAAATTTTATGCCATGGCAACCAAACAAAATGGCTACCTTTCATCGACATCTCGCCAGCCATAACACCATCACTTCCACAAGTTGTATCAGCTCAGGTGAGCGATCCAGGGCCATATGGCCCTCTTGTTTCAAGTTCCTACATCATTAGAAAGTATTCCTATAAGAACCATAGGCATCTGTTACACATTGATGACAGTGCATTGTGATATCATGCCTGACCAAGTAACCTCACTGGTATCGCTTAGTGCTTAGACGTAACGTCAGCCATTCTCTACATAGCGTAACGTTCTAAATGCGACATGTGTAAACGTTCTTCTGGGTATTAGCGAACAGCAACTGTTCAGATCAACCAGCACGTCAGCTCAGAATGACGTGTATCCACTCTACGATATGATCTACAGGGCCAAATGAGTCTGAAAGTAGGCAGCGAAGGCTAATGTTGCGTGGATGAGTACCGTATTTATCCTAAGTATTCGGACAAACAGGCTCCTCAAATAGTGAAGACCCAGATCAAGCCCAGATCAGACGCCATAAAAAGCGATTCTGTTCAGTGTCTACTCTGTTTGCCACTGATTCAGCAGTTTAATGTTGGCAACATTAATTTTGAAATACGATAAAAAAAATCGTTTCATTTTTCATTCAGTTCAAACACAAGGGACTAACTGAAATTTTACAGATTGTCAGGTGCCACATTTTATGATTGTATTAATACCATATAACGATTTATTAAACCTCTCTTGGATAATAAAATGTCTATGATTTTAGGAATATGGAGCCGTTAATCGGATTGACTTTAACATTATTATTATTATTTTTTTTTTTTTTTTCAGTTTTTATTTATACACAAACTTTTCATGAACATGCGCTGATTCTAGCAAAGAAGGACACGCTGCTATGCACAGAAAAATTGTCGTTACAAGTAATTCCTCCATCTAGAATTTAATAGTTTATGTTTAATAGTTTCTTATCTCGTTGTATAGAAGATAAATTACAAATATACAAACATGATTACAATACACAAAGCCATTCAACACATAATTATAAGAGACTCACAGGCAATGTTGACAACAAAGCATATAATATACAAATATACAAGATACGATTAACATTCTAAAGATAAAGAATTAAATGTCATATTGCCAAGCATGATAAATATGAATCCAAAACAAATCTTCAATTCCATACCCAAGGGGCCCAGGATGGGCTGTTTCTGCAAGTCATTGGGTAATGACAAGGATGCTGGCATCGGAGCATCACGTAAAGATTTTCATCGTGACCACCTATATCTCGAGGAACGTTTTCGCCCGGAGCATACCCACGGTGTATGATCGTTCCGCTTCCTTCCTCGTTTGATCCGCGTTGTACATATCCTTCGCGATCAGCACCGCTTCCTCGTGGATCGAAATATGGAACCAACACCCCAAAATCCGCATAAAATGGACAACAACAGTGAGATTAAAAGGTAAGTAAGGCTTTCTACCAGATGACGGAACGATGAATAGCCAAATGTTTGAATTTCTGCATCAAGCTGATTCGAAAGTGACATGACTTCTGTAAAACTTTTGATACATATTCGGGAGGGAACATTCCGAAGCATTGAAAATGAAGCTTTGAAACGGCTTTTTGAACAAACTATTACTTCATATGAAACAGTGACACATTTTAATACAAGAGCAAATCCTCCAAGGCATTCTGTATCAATAAGGATACGCCTGGTGCCGTGAAATAGAAAATATCACGATTTTTGAAAATCAGGTCAGATCCGCATCCTTCCTGCTGAAGTCAAAAAATGGCACCATATCCTTCGCAACATGAAACACCATATCCTTCATCCTTTTAATCCGCCAAGATCCACGGGCACCATATCCTTCAGCTTCATGGGTTTTTCTCACTTTCAACATGCGACCCGCGGGGGCGTCTCTAAGTTCGTTCTGTTGCATTTCGTGCAATGAGAGTAGCTGAGAAAACATTGTCCATTTGAAAATTTGGATTTTTTCAGATAAAAATGTGATATTTTTCTAATTTTTGCGCAATATATATTTTTTTTTCGGGGGTCGTTAGAACCGCCTCAATGAGGCGGTTCTGATTAGCCACAAAAATCAATGTAAGAATCATAAATAAGACAGCTAAGGTATACCCCTGTAAACCCCACTTTTCTCTATATAAAGCGGGGTTCACAGGGATGCTTACTGTATGGACGTGTTCACGTAATGCAATAAGTATCTGTTTTTTTAACATATTTCTAGGGCTATATAAATTGCCCATGTACTTTTTCTATCAAACGCAAAGTCTTGGTTTATTTGGCACACTTAGACACTGTGGTTGTGAATTGTGGGTGACTTACGCTCCAAAGGTTCTCCCTATGGTAAGCAGATATGCAGGTCGGGACTGATCTGAATGTTTCTGTCTGGAGAATCTCACAGTTAGTTTGGATTAAGAAATGACATAAAAACGGCATAAAATGAGCGCTACGGAAAACTGTGTCACGCAGTATACATGTAACTTTTTTGTCATACTCGTGTATCAAATATGTAATGCAGAATGCATCGGGCAAATTTCTATTTGGAGCATTTCAGATATACATGTAGTTACACGTAAGGTGCAATGTAACGACGCACTGTGCGTCGTAAATTGGGTTACGCATGCCGACAACGTTATCGTATTAAGAAACAGATCCGCTCTGACAGTGATTTGTTGAGTAATAAATCACGGTTTGGCGGTCAGTTGTGAAGTAGATCATATCACGAGCACAGAGCGCGAGTAATACGAGTAATACATCTACTTACAACTGACCGACAAACTGTGATTCATTACTCAGTAGTTTACTTTTGGAGTTGAGCTATTTCGATTCCAACGCGCAAAAAAGGCTGAAAATATGCTATTTATTTATTTTTTTTTTTTTTTCGTTTTTTTTTTTATGTGTACCGATATGATATATATATATATATATATATATATATATATATATATATATATATATATATATATATATATATATATATATATATATATATTGCGAGTAAAGTTGTGTGATGCAGTGAGATCCCAGCGGGAAAGCGACGTTGTGTTTCAGTCAGTGCAATGTCGTGACGTGGTGGCGACATTGTTTTGGCCCTTGCTTGACGTTGCGAGTCTGTTGGGTTAACGCACTTGCAGCCTGCTAATTAGTGTAAACAAGAATGAACAAGCGTAACGATAACTTACCAGAAATGTGTAACTCTTTAAAGTATTCAGGAATCTTGTTTAGAAATTATTAAATCCCGTGCTCAACAGTAATTTATACAGGTCAAAAATACAATTCAACTATTTAGGTGTGGCCCGTCCTAATAACTTAGCGCACGCACTGTATATGCTTGAGTAATTACAACTGACCTGCTTTGTTTAGACTAATGATCACTCCTACTGCAATGAACGTATTAATAGTGCATATTAGGATGAATGCATACATTTCTTAGATAAGTATGTATTTTTGTGGATATTATATCGATGTCGATGGTGTCACGTATAGGTCTGTAATGAAACTGAATATGCTATCATGTTAATAATAATGAACCGCATATTCTCCCTCGCTCCGTATATATAGAGTTTATCGTGATACCAACAGGAATAGTTTCCATTATCATACTGCCACCTCAACCACCATGTTATTTAATGTTATTCCTTATATGTCATGTACATGACTGAAGAGAATAAATGTGTTGTCTGTCTGTCTGTCTGTCTGTGTCATTCGATGTTTATGTAATGACGTTACGCCACTGATTAACAGCGTCGTCATAGTGCTTAAAATTCTCTGAAACGGACCGATAGGGCACTAAATATCGATGTTACGGGCGATTTTGTTTTCCTTTTGAATGATTTTTGACCGAGACACGTAGCCATTCCAGCGGTCTGGTGTGGTCTTGAGAAGACACCTACCCTTACTCAAGCGATACTCAAAATAGAAGACCTTATACAAGTAGTCATTTCAAAATGGCATATAGCGTCTAATAATGGTTTTATAAACGATTAAATGTAAGTATTATCGAGACATCTGTGGCTGGATGATTTATTTAAGACGCTCAAATTACGAAGATTTTTTTTTTCTCTTACACCAACTCCACTTAGAGTGCGTCAGCAAATCCTTTCTAAATTTCTGATAAATATCCGTGCTATTGAATTAAAAAAAAAAAAAAAACGTGAGCAGAGTAGGCAGAGTCCATCTAAGATATGAAAATGAATCAATCTGTAATGTGACAGGCTGTTTTCATCACTGTGACAACGTAGGATATCGTAATGTAAAGTACGAAACAGAGGCGGAGCGAATAGACTTTAAGATTTGAAGGAAGTGGAGTCTGGATCACGCAGGAAGCGGTTCCTGTCACAACTCGCTAAATTTGTCTCTTTTATAAAGATCAGTGTCTGTCATCATTTCCAAATACCTAGAACTGGTAAAAGCAAATGAAAACTTCCCACACAAGCTTTTCGATGCTATATGTACGCCCCAGGGTCTTAATTCTGAGCTGACAAACAACAACGAATGATGAAAACTGCAATCACAAGCCCTCGAATTCGTAATGTTGTGGCGTAACCACTACAATGAGATACATCAAATGCATTCTGAGTTGAAGAAAAATCACTTTAAAGTTCCGCAGGCACAGAAACCAGTCCTGTAAATATGTGCGAAAAAAATAAAGGCAGACAAACTTCACTTACCGAAATCTTCTCCATCATTTTACATCAGAAGGAAGCGGTGCTGATCGCGAAGGATGTCTGCAACGCGGATCAAAAGAGGAAGGAAGCGGAACGATCATACACCGTGATACCGGGGTCGAGATGTGTCTAATAATGACATTCGATAAATGTGTCATTGCTATAAACTGTCAAAGTACATGTAATTAAACTTGGATTTCAATGGTTTCCCCTCCTCGGCCACTCGGCCACACGGCACATGTAACAGTCAAAGTAGGTACAACCAGAAGCAGAGGACATGTGACGGAAACCGATGTGCATAACAGTATGTCCACAACACCGATGGTTGTTCTCCTTGATGAATATCCCCAAGTACTTTTCAATAGGAAATCTGTACACCACTTCAACGGCTACCAATGGACAATGGAAATAAGGAAAGTATGATAATTTAAGAGTACAAATACTATTATGATGGCCTTCTCTGTAAATATATTAGACCACAAATGTCAAAATTTGCAGAGTATTTAGAATTCATCTATCTACGTGAACTTGAAATAAAGGAAACAACGGAGACTGCAGCCTCCTCCTCATACTTGGATTGTTATTTATACATTGACAATGGAAAGCTTACTACTAGGCTTTACGACAAACGGGATGACTTCAATTTTCCCATTGTTAACTCCATTCTTGAGCAATAATATCCCTTCTGCACCAGCATACGGCGTTTACGTATCACAGTTAATCCGTTATGCCAGAGCCTGTTCAAATTATCAGGACTTCATGGAGAGTGGGAAAGAGCAAAGTTGTTGAGCCAGGGGTATCAAAAAACCAAACTGGTAGCAACACTTAAGAAGTTCTATGGGAGACATTATGATCTTGTCAATCCCTACAATGTGGTAGTTTCCACAATCGTTTCTGAAGTTTTTGCTAATGATGAGCTATAAGTAGACTTCCGAAATCCCGGACATACGCTTCTACCTACATTTCCTTCGTTCAGGCCTTGGGCATGATGGGTGAAGCTTGCTTGCCAAGTAATGCTTACTATCCGCGGACGCCTGATTACACCCTTTATTCTGGGGTCCATGTCTTTTGGTCTGAACATTCTGATTCATTATTCGTTTACGGATTTATGAGTTTAGATTATGGCTTGGGTACCATGACCACAACTACATATTCCTATCAGTAAAAATAATTTTCAAAATTTCGGAGTAAATGAAGATTGCGAATGTACTGATAACTAGAGCAACACTTTCCTTCATATGAATGAGATTTTAAAATCGACCGCGCTTCATTTTCAATATTTGAAATTCGTTTATGTTCTCATATATATTCGTATTTTCCTCTTTCAATCATCAAATGTGTGCATCATGAAAATATGCCTATATAATTTTGACCCCTTTAAACCCCACTTTTATATAGTAAAACTGGGATTTACAGGGGTATACGTTATTTTTCTTATTTCTGTTCAAAGACATAGATTGTGGGTACGTTCTAACGAGTACCCACACTCTATGTTTTGAACAGAAATTTAAATAATATCAGAGTTTTTTATCTGAAAAATTTCAGTTTTTGGTGGTGAAATTTTCAATATATTTGAATAGGCGTGTTTTCGTAATGGTAAGTATTTCTCTATTGATGACCTCTCTTTACGGCATTTATCAATTCGCTATAAATTTCAATACAACATGCTACAATATACGTATTTGTTCTTAGTTCATTTCGACCATTTCCATTAATGATGCTGTATATATACGCTACAGTGCGTTGTTGTCATTTAAAGCCAATTACTCAGGTCAGAAAATAAGATTACTTTATCATCAAAGGTAAAGTAGACATGCGGTTAGATTTACAAAAACGCAGACCGTGATAACTGTGGAAATGCAATTTTCTATTTTGACTGTCATTAACCATAGTACTTAGAACAAATGAATATGCATTGGTAGTGAGGTAAAGTTCGAATTCATTGTAAGAAGATGGAAGTGAGTCTGAATTAAGTGCTTTAAATGTATAAAGGGTTTTAAAGGTGTTGATGAAGTGGACAGGGTATCTGCTCATGGCAATGATGTAAAGGGTGTCATTTCTTCAAATTCGAATATGTATTACTGTACAACTATATTAAGTACTCCAGTTTAACTATATGTCGCTTACTTTAAAGTCATTAGAAATAAATCATACATTGCCAGTCTTCTGGGCAGTGCATTATGACAATATTTCATGGTTGTGTTGATTTTCCGAAAGAAGTGTAAATGTATCCGGTGAAAAAAAAATCATTTGTAGTCGGGTGTTTCCAAAAATGACAATGTGTCAACAAATTACATAAATTTACATTAATGAGCAACCTGAAGTTGTTTTCATTCAATGCGCAGAAGCTTTTCCAGAAAGAAACGATGGAAATAATAGAAAACTTCAATTTACGAATCGAGAAATTAATCCAGAATTTATATTATGTTTTAATGTTTGTGTCACGTGACTATAGCGTAGGTTACTCACCTTGATTATACAGAATCATAAAGGCATTTTGTGTTTCAAACTTTGAGAACAGACCCGTATATATTTTGCAAAACAACTTATTTTAAGATAAAATCATACTTGCACTTTGTTACGCGTCATATCGGAAAGGCGACGTACCATGACATTCAGCTAATTACTTTTAGCTAAGTCTCTTGACGCTGCTAAATTAAATAGAAGGAAAATAATTGGCGATTTTCCCTCATTTTGAGCCCAAGATTTATTTTTTTTCTATCAAATACACTCTTTCATCTTTTTTTTTTTTTTTTTTTTTTTTTTTTTTTAATCCATATGTTTTCGCTGATTGTATTTTCGCACATTTATAGAAATGTGTAGAACAGCTGACGTTATGCCTTCGTAAAATATTATGCACCAGCATTAACAATGGCTAAAATATAAGACTGAATAACTGGACAGTAGAATAATTGTCTCACTGAAAAACGTTTGATTTTGTCTCTGACTTATCCATTATCCTAAAAATAGCATGCATCGATCAGATAGTCATATATCTCTCAATCTACATTTTAAGATACTGTATTTGAAAAAGCAAAACACACTGAACCGTTAAATAAAGGTACTAACGTAACACTGTCCTACATTTCAATAATTTAAATGCCCATGCCACTTTAATTGTTACGGTATCCTGAGTATGACAGTCACTCACCATGACCTTCTTAAGATAAAAAAAAAAAAAATCACCAGATAATGACATATAGATCAGGCCAACTTAATTTGTGAGGTCATGTCTGTTTCACTCTGAACTATAAACTAAATAATTATGATGATCAAATGGTCTTCAGAATATATGGCAAAACTCACTGGTCCGGGAATAATATGTCATATAGAACTTAACCTAAATGCACATAAATTAATGTCATATTGCCTAGCCTACTGTCTTTCGAAGGGGTTTGCATAAAAGAAAAAGCCGAATCCCTGATAATGGAGTCCTTGTCTTTATCTTCAGTCAGTCTGGGTCTCAAATTCAATGATAAGTAGTTTAGTTTAGGAATGAAATCAGACTCTCCAAGTTACCCTTGTCCCAGGTATGAATGGTTTCATGCAGATTGTCTACTAAAGGGACAATTTGTATGAAGTGTCGGGTCCCTTTCTCTGGGAAGAATGTGTGGTGGTGGTGGTGGTGGTGGTGGTGTGTGTGTGTGTGAGGGGGGGGGGGGTGGGGGGTGGGGTGGGGGTGATATCTGCTGGATTTGCCTATAGTATGCTGTGTTACTAGAAAGGCTCATTGGGGAAAAAATTAAAGCTTTAACGCTCTGCGTGCAGGGTAAAGTTTTCAGCAGATGACATTTTAGGGTGTATTTCTCGGTTTCTTTTCTGTTTTTTTGTTGTTGTTTTTTTTTTTTTTTTTTTTTTTTTTTTTTGTTTTTTGTTTTTTCTTCTTACTCTTCTTCTTAGGGAGGACTTTGACATTTCATGCAGATTGCTTACTTAGAGGACAATATTAAACGTCGGGTCCTCTTCTCTGGGAGGTATAGCATCGATTTGTAACCTGCTGGCTTTGCCCATGGCCTGCCAAGTGTTAAATAGAAAGGTTCATCGCAAGAAAAAAAAAAAATTAAAAGCTTAAATGCTCTGCGTGCTGGGTAAAGATTTCGGCGGATGACATTTTGAGGTATTTTTTCCAGAGGGTGTAATATTTGACATTTCATGCGGACTGTCCGTCATTTTTTTCTGGGAAATTTGAAAGGAATGACATCGATTTGTCGTCTGCTGGATTTGCCCGTAGCGTGTGAAATATTAAGTAGAATGGTTCATTGAACAGAAAGATTTTTAAAGCTTTAACACTGCGTATTAGGTAGAGCTTTCGGCTGATGACATTTTGGGATTTTTTTTTTTTTTTCGGAGAATGTGATATGATATTTTATCTAAATTGTAAACTTAAGGGACAATTTGTGTGAACTGTCAGGTCTTTTTTTCTGAGAAGATTTGCTTGTGTTGAGGTTTTACGGTCCAGTCAACCCAATGGGGTCATGTCGAGCGCGGTCAGTTTACCTAACCACACTTTTACTGGTCAGGCTTACTCCTCCAAGCGGTTAACCAGTATTGTGCATATTCTTTCGCTAGAAACTGACAACTTTCCTTCTTGAATCAGTGGAAGTGAGAGAATGACCGTAAAACAAATATTTCATAATCAAACCTCCACGAAGTTGGTCTAACGCACCGGGGTCAACCGAGGTCACGTGATATATGTATACCGTGATGCCAAATTCAAGATGGTGATCGAGATGAAACGAGGTTTGCAACGAGATTTTCCACGAGATTTTGGATGCATTTGTCAGACTCTCTATAGTGAAAGCAAACACTTCGTGTGTTTGCTCATCATCATCATCTTCATCAATTGCATCCCTCAGGACTGAGTATTCTCGCAATGAGTAGTTTGTACCCATGCGCCGCATTTAAAAGCAGATATATACAGTTAAATTCAGGTTAAAATCATCTGTGGTATTTAGCAGGTGGGCTTGGCCAGCTGCTTCTGGGAGGCTTCCAGGTTTGACTGGCCCAGTGTGGCTTGTGGAAGTTGGTTCCGTAATACCACCGTCCTGGGGAAGAAGCTGGTTTTGTAGACCGTTGATGAGGCTTGGATTTGTCTGTATCGGGAGTCGTGCCCTCGCGTCCTGCTGCTAGACATAGGAGTAAGGTACAGCTCCGCGGGGATGTCGAGAAGGTGGTGTACTATACGATATATCATTGTCAGGCTTGTCCGGTCTCTGCGTTGCTGTAGCGTCTCCAAGCCGAGATGCTGACACATGGCAGTAACACTACTCTTGCGTTGGTAATCTCCCATGACAAATCTGGCCGGTCTTCGTTGGACTATTTCAATCTGGTGTATGTCATTTTCTGTGTGGGGATCCCAGGTTGTGGAGGCATATTCAAGGGTCGGCTGTACAAAGGTCCTGTCTGCTGTTGCCTTTGCTTTCTGGAAGGCTGGTCTGATGTTTCGCCTGAGGAAAGCCATTGTCGAGTTCGCCTTCTTGGAGATGTTTTAGGTGTGTTTGCTCCATGAAAGGGCGCTACTGATAGTGACTCTCAGGTACTTTGCTTCAGACTTGATGGCAAGCTTCTGGCCATGGATGAAGTAGTCCTGGAATAGTGGTGGTCGCCGCTTGTTGGTGATGCGCAGTACTTCACACTTGTCAACATTGAAGGACATTTGCCATCTCTTCTCCCAGTCTTAGAGTCTATCCAAGTCCGCTTGCAGTTTCGAGCAATCAGACTGATTGGTGATAATCCTGTACAGTAGGCTGTCATCCACAAAGAGCTTTATTTTGGGCCGTACGCACTCGGGCATGTTGTTGACGTAAGCAAGAAATAATAGCGGACCCAGTCCTGTGCCTTCAGGAACTCCAGATGTAACTAGGGAGGGTGATGACTTGGTGTCTTCAATGACGACCTCTTGCTATTATATTTAGTGGGATTAAATAATATTAGTCGGACTGATATTATTTTAGCCCCTATAAATGGTACCACTAATGTTCATTTGGGTGGGTATAAGAATAATATTATTCCCACAAATATTGTTTTAGTCCCACAAAAGGGGTCGGGTGGGGGTGCCAGACGCCTGTTTTCCTGGTACAAAGGGATTTCAATTATTTTTTGTTGTCAAATAGCCTTATGTAGGGGCCAACTATTCCTGAAATCATTTGCTAATCGGAGCTTTGTTTTTTTTCCCTCTACTTACCATCTTTAACCTTTTTTCCCCAGCTATATAAGTTTTTTTTTTTTTTTTTTTTTTTTCGTCTTTCTAGGCGCTGCATCTATGTGACTCAGTTGCCTGGCAGCGTTAAAAATCTGTAAACTGTAAAACTGTAACCGTCTTTCTAGTATTTAGGCACCCCCTTGACTAGACGCGCGCCAGTTGTGTCAATAGTCGTTTCGGACAATTAACTGGTTTCCTGTGTTCTATATGAGCTATTGGGCGAAGAAACCAGTCAATTCGGACAAAAAAAAAAAAAAAAAAAAAAATCAATGTAGCCGGATAATGAAGCTTTTTTTTTTAAGTGATTGAATTATAGCTGACGTAGAAGTAAATGTTAAAATAATATAGAAAAACGATTTTTTGTTTAACGGTTTACATTTTCATTGCATCCGTTACTACGAAAATTTAGCTCATATACAGCATTCAGTTTTAGGCAGACTGGTCTGTAATTTTTACCGCCTATATTTTTCCATTGATAGAGAAGATAAAAGTCCCAGTCCGTTCACTAATGTTCCACTATATATGCATGATATGTCAGATATTGGATATATGCCGCATTTATTGCACGAGGTACAGCAGACTTGGTGCATTTTGTCAGCGGGTAATTACGTCGTAACTTCTTACAGAGCATGCAGCGCTGTTGCTCCCTAAACCCGCGCAGTATATCCAAAGTCACCTTCAGTTATGCAAATCGAGCAAAGAAGCCTTGGCTTCCATGGCTTCGAACAGTTTTTAATCAAAGCGAGGTCGATTCGTTTGCTTTCCCAAGACTTTCACGCCACCAAGTAACGTCGTACTTAAGAACACACGAATCCAGCTATGAACTGAATGATGGCGCAGTTAAAAGTTTTGAAACCAATAAACTTGCATCCAATCAGCCAATAGAAGATCGGTCCACAGAAGGAAAGCTCAGAATTCCCAATGTTACTACTAACCAATATTTGTTTGGAGTATATGATGGTCATGCTGGTTGTGCTTGTGCACAAGTTATCAGTGAACGGTTATTCAGCTATATAGCAGTAATGTTATCCCCACCAGAGACATTGGAGAAAATCATAGCTGGTCAGCTGGACCCTTGTGATGACTTGCTATACAGATTCCCACACTGGGATTTCTACTACAGCACTGATATGGCAGAGATGTATAGAAAGTCATTAAAAAAACTTGCCCGTGAACTTGTAGCAGCACCAAATGATGATGCTACAATTGAAGAATTACTTCAAGCAGCCTATATGAGATTAGACCACGATATTGTTTCAGATGCACTTCCTGGAGCAGCAAGTTCAGCTTTGGGTCTAGAAACTATGCAGCTTGCCTTCGCTGGTTCATGTGCCATTACAGCATTTATACATGGAACCGATTTGTATGTTGCAAATGCTGGTGACAGTCAGGCCATATTGGGTGTGCAGGCAGAAGATGGACAGTGGGAACCAGTTGAAGTATCTAATTTACATACAGCTGAAAATCATGATGAAATTGTGAGAATAAATAATCAGCACCCAAATGAAGGAGAAAAACTTTTTCGAGGAGGCAGGTTATTAGGTGACCTTGCCCCACTTAGGGCATTTGGTGATGCAAGGTACAAAATACCAGAAAGGGTAATGAAACATATTGTTAACACAGGGAAACAAAATGTTTTGAGTGTTTACGGAGATCATTTAATACCAAACAATTACAAAACTCCACCTTACCTCACTGCCGAGCCAGAGGTTATTCATCATCCTTTAACTCCACGCGACAAATTTCTAGTTCTTGCTTCAGATGGATTGTGGGAACAGCTTGATCCCAAACAGGTTGTTCATTTAATAGCAGGCCATATGGATGGAAAACAAGTTTTGCATACAGATTTCAGACTACCCCATGGTGACATGACTATGAAAGAGATTAATGATCTCTTAATAATACGCAAATCTAAACTGGCCAAGAAACCATTAGATCAAAATGTTACAAGTCATTTGCTTAGAATGGCTCTGGGACCAGAACATGGGAAACTCTCTCATTATCTCACACTCCCAGATGTTGTTGTAAGACAGTATCGTGATGACATTTCTATTACTGTAATTTTCTTTGATACTGATTACATCATGAATGAAGCCTTCCACAAATACTAATAATTTGGAAATGCCTTCACGTCTAGAAGTCACGCACAAATAGTATTATTTATTGTTGATAATTTTGTTCAGTTTGTTGCTGATACATTTCTTTTGGTGCATTGTTTTTTGTTCTCAAAAATTTACTCTATTATACTAACCCTATATTTATAACATATGCATAAAAAGTGCTTTTATATAATCAATGCATGTGTACATAACTTTCTTTTTGCTAACAGTCAGGGGTATAACTGTTTAAGATTGCCTTTTGGATCACTGATACAAGCTAAATTGCCCAATTTTTTACAAAAGTAATTTTTTAGTTTTCAAAATTGAAATTTACTTCTTTTGAATAAAGTATTATAGTTATGTTTACCAAAAGTGCAAGCAGATAGATCCCTGACTGACAAACCTTGTTTCGCTCCATTGTTATTTCCACGGAAAACAAATACATGTATGAACTATATGTAGAAATCTCAACAATATTGTTAATATTCTTAAAGTGAAGACAGTAGAAGACATTGGTGTGTCAATTTCAGATACATGTAAGAGAATACCCAGAAGATAATTGTTCTTATTTTTACATAGGACATTGCTGTGGGTACTAATTAAAGCACCGTACACACATTATACATGTATGTTTCCTTGGAAAGATAAGAAAAATATTGATACAGATTACTTTCTTAATTTTTCCATGGGACCTTGCTGTGGGTACACAGTTGTATAGTTAGATGCACCTCCATGATGTGCTTCTAATGAGTACTCAGTGTCACATCATAGGTTTCCATGGAGATCGAGAGAAGAAAAATATTGATCCATTTGGTTGAAAAAAGGTGTCTTAATCATCTGTTGTTTTAAAGCAGTACCTGTCGGCCTCGGTGGCTCAGTTTGATGTGCATCTGACTGGTGATCAGGAGGTTGCTGGTTCGACCCATGCAGGGTCGGCAGCATTCTTTTATGGAGATTTGATCATGAAATATTTTGTATGGTCATTTTCTCCCATCTGCTGAGAAGAAAAAATGTGCACAATACTGGTTAACTTAGAGGACTAAGTCTGCCCAGTAAAAGTGTGGTTAGTAACTTGACTGTGCTGGACATGAACCCATCGGGTTGACTGGGTCTTAAAACCTCAACACAAACAAATAAAGCAGTACCTACACTATATTTGTTTTCATTGAATGTAAGAAAAATATTTAATCCTACTACAGTAAATTTGGATAAGGGTATCAGATAAATATTTGTCTTTTTTCTCCATGAACAGATTATTCAAACATGTTGCAGGTACATGTACTCATTAGGAGCAGCTCACTGAACAGGGATAAAGACTAACAATTTTGACTTAGGGGCCCTTACTGCCAATTATAAATGACTATTAAGCATTAAGGCCTAAGAGTATGTATTTTCTCAGAAAAGTTAGGACCCAGTCCAAAATTTAGGAGCCTTGGGAGACTGGGTCAATGTTAGTTTTTTTTCCCCTGCTGAGTTAGTGTATGTTTTCATTGAGAAATAAAAAAAAGTATTTGAGGAGAAATAAGAAAATATCCATACTTTTCCACACAAAAAAGGCTTCAACTGGTGCTTTTAGCACCAGTTGAGGCCCTTTTTTGTGTGGAAAAGTATGGATATTTAAAGCACCAGTTGAGGCCTTTTTTGTGTGGAAAAGTATGGAAATTTTCTTATATCTCCTCAAATACATATGGGTACCCACAACATGTTTTCATGGAGAAATAAGAAAATGTATTATTGTGTAGTTATGATCATACCAGCTCTTATCTAGCCATGCTTTATGGCGGCCATCTTTTAGCGCTATGCTGATATCCTTTTTATCTGGTATTGTGTGGAAGTTTAACTGGCACAGTAGCTCAACTGGTAATGCGTCCGCTTTACGACCATGGGAATGTTGGTTTGATCCCAGGCTGAGTCATACCAAAGACTTTAACTTTGCTCATTCAGTAGACAATATTGGTGATACTTTTCTTATTTTTCCAAGAAAATAGGATCTGACATTTCATGCAAACTGTCTCCAGACAGTTTGCTTGAAATGTGCTGTTTTCGGGGACAATTAAGATTAATATTTCAAAATTTTTATCAGCTGAAAATTTTACACAGAATGCTCAGTGTTAAAAACATGGTACTGGCTGCTTTTAGTATGATGTGACTAGGTGGACTATAATGTCGTGTCTGGACATGATATTTCAGTGAGGCAGCTTGCTAAAAGTGGGCATTGAGCTCCCTGCGACATACAGACACAGTCAAGGTATGGCTGAAAAATTGTTGAAAGCGATTTGAAAACCAAATCAAAGAAAAATTGTGCTGAAGTTTTAAACACCAGTGCTGGCTTTTATACAGTCGGTATGTGCATGTGTATAGTTTTAATATATAGTCTGTTTTATTCTGTTCTAATAATGTTGGATAATGATATATTTTATTCTGTCTGCATAATTAATAATCTTGGACTGTAGAAATTTATGTCCTCTGTGTCCCTGCTAATTGTTTTGTCATGTACAAGTTTGATATATGTTTTGTTTGCCTCGGCTGGAATTGTTATTTCTTTTAAGAAAAATAATGTTAGAACTTAGAAGAGTTAAACAGAATATGTTGTGATGTAAATATTTACCATTAGATATTATATATATTCAGATGTGCTGTGAGAGACAGTCACAAAAGTACCATATTGCATATGGGAACTACGTGTATATGGTTACATAGCTGTAGAAGAGAGGGCTAGTGCATGTACATGGTTACATATCTGTGGAAGAGAGGGCTAGAACATGTACATGCTAACATAGCTGTAGATGAGAGGGCTAGTACATGTACATGGTTACATAGCTGTAGAAGAGATGGCTGGTACATGTACATGGTTACATAGCTGTAGAAGAGAGGGCTAGTACATGTACATCGTTACATAGCTGTAGAAGAGATAGCTAGTACATGCACATGGTTACATAGCTGTAGAAGAGATGGCTGGTACATGTACATGGTTACATAGCTGTAGAAGAGAGGTCTAGTACATGTACATGGTTACATAGCTGTAGAAGAGATGGCTAGTACATGCACATGATTACATAGCTGTAGAAGAGATGGCTAGTACATGTACATGGTTACATAGCTGCAGATGAGAGGGCTGGTACATGTACATGGTTACATAGCTGTAGATGAGAGGGCAAGCTAGATAAAAAAATTTTTGTCATAAAAATTTGTGGTAACCGTCCTAAATTTCACACCATAGTTTCTGACAAATTGGCATATGAAAACAGTGCAGTTCCCAGATCAGACTGCTCTTGAAGGAGCAGTCTGATCAGGGTCTACACTGTTTGCCATTCCATTAACTGGTCCTGTTGAACCTGGATATGCCCTGCCTTTGCAAACAGAGTAGACCATATCAGTTGGCTTCTGAAGAAGCCAACTGATTTGGATCTGAGCTGTTTGTCAATCAGTATGTGCATTTCTGTCAACAATCTATATGAAGTAATCTAACTGGCTGACAATTAGAAGTGGGCATGGCATCTTAATTTATCCAGCATGACAAGGGTTAGATATTTTAAGAAACAACTGCATAAAAAGTAAAATTTTGACAAAAAAAAAAGTATGGAATAAAGTATTTGAAATTTTAGGACATTTACCATAGATTCTGGTACTCATCAGAAGCATCTCAGTGATATGCTTCTTATGAGCAGTCAGTACCCTAGAATTACTGTCAAATACTCCTGGGCCCACTTGTTCAAAGCGTCGTTAGCTTAACAAGCTCGTTGAGGGTCATTTCGTTAACTGTTTTAGTGGATTCAATATACAATATTCTGATATTTTTTGCTGAAAAAAAATGTGAGTACTGCAAAAGCTACTCACGTTTTTTCAGCAAAAAATTTCAGCATATTTGCATATCTCTCGATGTAAATTTTAATGAATCGTTAACTAACGACATTGTTAGCTTTGAACAACTGGGCCCTGCTTACCAAGTTTTCTGGTGTAGTTTCTGTATACAATAAGGTGCCTTGTAGGCTTGTCATAGTTTGAATATCAATTGAGCTGTAATTTGAGATGTACCTTGTGATGTGTGCACCCAGTGACAACTACATGTAGAACCAGCCTGTCTAGTGTCTACCTAGGTAGCCTAATAACAGTCATCGTTTGGAAGTCTGTTATATTAATAGCCAAGAATCCATGGTTTCACTATATGGACAATTAATCAGACTGCTTGGATGCAAAGCTCCAAATTTAAATAAGAGGAGAGATCCACATAATAGTTTTCTTATTTCTCCATGAAAACATATTTTGTGGGTACTCACTGGAAGTGCCCCAGTGAGGTGATTTCAGTGAGTACCCACAACATATGTATTTGTGGAGAAATTCAAGTAGGGAAAAATATAAACTTTTCAACTGAGAAAAAAGCACCTTATCAGCAGCTATGTGGGTGCACAGGCTGATCTCTGTTTTGCTGTGTGTACAGTTTCTCACATTGCTGCTCAGTTAACCCTTCTCATGCTGAATAAATTAAGATGCCACATCCATTTCTAATTGTCAGCCAGTCAGATTACTTAATCCAGATTTTTGATATATACATGTATTCACTTAATGAATGACAAACAATGTAGATCCAGATCAGTTGGCTTCTAAGGAGCCAACTGATCTGGATCTACAGAGTTTGCAAAGGCAGGGCATATCCGGGTTCAGCAGGACAAGAGTTAACTATAGTTGTTTAAGAGAATTGTTTTTGTTTAAGAAAATAAGACATGCCACAGTAACTGCTTCTGTTTTGGCATCATATATGTGTGAACATTGAAGACCTGAATCAATTGAACCAGCTTGTAATGTTCACAGGAATCTTTTAATGTAATTGTTAGTGTTGTCCTGATGGTCCAATAAAACGATCATCACTTTTGCCTCTTGTGACTGATGATTCTAAAGAATTTTCAGTCAGCTAATTCTGTTTTTTAGGAACATATATTTTCTCACTTTTATTATTTTAGTAGGCATGTTGTAAGAAATGAAATACGAAGTTGTCTGTTTGGATCTTTTTAGATTTGTGGTGACTGGTGAATAAAGGTAAAGTGAACTGATTTATATAAAAAAAAAAAGCCCAAAATAGGCACAGCTCCAGATAAGGCAATTTTTCAACCAAGTAGTTCCGATATTTTCTCTAAGAGATGAAAACATAATGTTGTGGGTACTCTTTAGAAGTGCCTTGCTGAAGTGCTTCTAATAAGCATCCACAACATACATTTTCTTGGAGAAATAAGAAAAAAAAAATAGTGGATATTCCTCTTATCTGGAGCTATGAATACAGGAAGAGGGCTGAATTAAGAATGAATATATTTTCTGCTTGCAGTCTTCACGATAAGTGCACTGCCTGACAAAACTGGCAGTTTTTCATTTTTTGCAAAAACTTTAAGTCTGTCTGACAAATATCCTGTGAATCTTAGCAAAGAAAATAAAAATAATATTCTGACAACAAATATGCCTTTAGTCCTGCAGATACTTATCTGTTCTGCAAAATATTGCAGTCTGTCTGACAGCTGTCCTGCATTAGTAGAAAAGATTTCGTGAAGACTGTGCTTGTCATCGGATAGCCAATGATCAGTCAGTTTTACATAACCAATGATTGACCCAACACTAGTAACTGTCCTGAAATTTTCTACAACAACTTTTTCTGGCAATATATTTTGAGAAAATGCATATGTGAACAGTACAGACCCAGATCAGATGATTCTTGAAATCTCCATGAAAGCATATATTGTTGGTACTCATTAGAAGTGCCATCGTGAGGCACTTCTGGTCTGTATCGACAACAAAATTAATGATTTCACGGAGAAAAAAAAAAATCAGAACTTGCTTTAATACACCTTATCTGGAACTTTGCCACCAGTTACATTTTTTTAAGCATAATAAAATTTAGGGAAGTTAACACTTTGCATTCTGGGTAGAAATTTCAGCAGACACCATTTTGAAATGTTTTTCTTAGAAAATAGGATTTGACAAAGTGTCAAATCCTGTTTTCTTGGAAAAGTAAGAAAAATATCATCAGTTTGTTGTCTGCTGAATCTTTTCATAGCATGATAAGTGTTAAGTATGTGATAAAGGTTCTAAATTTTAGAACCGTTACAATAATCATTAGCTCACTTGTCACATAGTGACAAGCTGAGCTTTTGTGATCACATTTTGTCTGTCGTCTGTCGGTCCATATGTGCACCCTTAAACAAAATTCGTCAAATGATATCTCCTCCTAAACCCCAGTTTGGATTTTGACCAAACTTCACAGAAATGATCCTTGATTGGTCCTCTTCCAAAGTTATTCAAATGGTTGAGATCCTCTTTCAAAGTTATTCAGATGGTTGAAGTCCATTGCACATCTAGGGCAGCTAAAAATAGATTTTTTAACTGAAAACTTAAAAAACATTCTTGTCTGAAACCAGAAGGCCCACGTCTTTGATATTTGATATGTAGCTTTATCTAGTGGACCTCTACCAAAAGTATTCAACTTATAGCCCTTGGGTCAAAAATGGCGCCGGGCTGGGGGTCACTTGTTTTACATTGACCCATATAGGGAAAAACTTTAAAAAATCTTCTTGTCTGAAAGTAGAAGGCCCAGGCCTTTGATATTTGATATGTTGCTTCACCCAGTGGACCTCTACAAAGATTGTTCAAGTTATTGCCCTGGGGCCAAAATGACCCCACCCTGGGGCCAACATGTTTTACATAGACTTATATAGAGAAAACCTTCAAAAATTTTCTTATCTGAAACCAGAAGGCCCGGGCCTTTGATATTGGGTACATAGCATCACCTAGTGAACCTCTAACAGGATTGTTCAAATTATAAAAAAATGGCCCAGCCCCAGGGCCGGCATGTTTTACAAAGACTTATATAGGAAAAAACTTTAAAAATCTTCTTGTCTGAAAGTGCAAGGCCTAGGCCTTTGATAATTGGTATAAAACATTGCCTGGAGGTCCTCTGACAAGAGTGTTCAAATTATGCTCCTAGGATGAAAAGAGGCCCCACCCAGGGGTGGGGAGGATGGGGGGTCACATTTTACATAGAGCAAAAAGCCATTGGCAATAATTAGGCCTAGGACTATCAAACGAAAAGGGAGGATGGACCTGAAGAGTAAGTGACCTTTAAGCCAAAGGTCCAGGTCACCGTAACCTTTAGGACCAAAAAACCTTACAATTCTGCAATGCTTATGGTTAGGACCCTCAAACTTAGTAGAGATGTTGGTCCTTACCAGTAGATGATCCTGAGGGCAAAGGTCAAGGTCACCAGGACCTTTAGTACTAAAAAGCTTGATAAGTTGGCAATGCTTGGGGCTAGGACCCTCAAACTTAGAAGGGATGTTGGTTCTAACCAGTAGATGACACTGAGAGCACAGGTCATGGTCAAGGTCACCATGACCTTTAGTACTAAAAAAAGCTTGTTAACTTTGCAATGCTTGGGGCTAGGACACTCAAACATAGTAGGGATGTTTCTTATGACCAAAAGATGACCCTTAGGGCAGGGGTCATGGTCATGGTCACCATGACCTTTAGAACTACATCTCTGTTAGCAATGTTATGTATAACATGAGTCAGGTGAATGATATAGGGCCATCATGGCCCTCTTGTTTTTGTAATGCATCAAGCAAAAATGTGTCTTTAGGGCATATCTAAACAGCAAAGACGTTCAGCCTGTGTCAGCTGTAGTTTGCTATAATAGTGTGCACAATCTAATGTTTCTGTAAGTAAACTAGAGTTTTAAATTTACAGTGTACTTAAATATGTTTGGGATATTTGTTTTCTTACAATTTCTTACAATATTTGTTTGATCCACAAAAAAAAAAAAACAAAAAAAAAAAAACATTCATTTTTGACAGTGCACTTCTGATGAGTACTCGTGAAGAAACAAGAGGAAAAAGTAAGAAAATGTGAAAATGTTCCTTTTGACATGTGCGCCCAACAAAGAATCAAATAGCCTGAACATCCACATTGTCTGATCAGTCTTTGTGATCTGCATGAAGAAACTTTGTATCTTTGGATATCCATAATGCTCCAAGTCAAGTTTATGATCAGACTATGAGAATGCACAGGCTGATCTGAATACTTTATGTACATGCATGAAAGTACCTTTTCTGATGTTGTGTCTGAATTGTTTTGCGTTGAAATGAACAGCAATGCCATGGTGTTCATTTCACAATTTGTTTCCTGAATTTTTGCTTCTGTTACTCCGTCTACTTTTAAATTATCCCTGGTTGGGATTTTTATTAAACTTCACATGGCATTTTTTTTATTATTAATGTTAGTTATGTTTGGAGAACTCTGTTATTGCTACAGTAACTGCCAAATTGTGTTTATAAAGGGTTGCCCTTAATAACAATCATGTGCTCAGTAAAAGTAAATACCGTATTCGATCCAATTACCGCACATACCCCTATAAGCGCACACTCATGAAATTCCGTAGTCTTATTACAGCCAGTGTACTTTTTATTTACTTTTTTATAAAGGCATATGTTGTGGGTTCTCATTTGAAGTGCATCGACTTGTCCATGCAATTCAAATGAGTACCCACAACATATGCCTTTATAAAGAAAATCAGAAAAAAAATCGCATAATCATCATCAAATAAGTCCTTTTCTGATCTTTTTATAGTGTATCCTTAATAGGTACATATTTTATCACATCTGAATGTTCCCAGTAATTTTGAAAAACCTAAGCGCACAGTGCGGTAATTAGGTCGAATACGGTACATGTACATGTAAGGACATACATAGTGCTACCGAAGGTGCTTTTGTTTTTTGTTTTTTTTTAACCAAAAAGTATTGGTATTTTTATACCCCACAACACGATAGTGACAAAGTATTATGATTTCACGTTGGCCATCTGTGTGTCAGTCCATCCTTATTTTGTTTCAGGACAATAACTTGAGTAAATGTCAGTGGATTTTCACCAAACTTGGTATGTGCATTGATACATGTACATGTATTGTGGAGATCTGGTTCTGGTTGGGATTGCTAATGGACAAATTTCATCAGTTTTTGATAGAGTTATTTCTCTGGCACATGATAGGGGTTGGGTGGGGGTGGGTATTATCGTTGCACATTTTTATTTCTTTGAGCTATGAGTAGATTTGTCCTTTTATATGAGCTTGGACTCAGTACATGCTGGACTAGTAACTATGGTACAGTATCATATTTATTGGAAATATGTTGTCGTGGCTGAGTTACATAATTTTGTATGATGAAGTTTATATGATCATATTTCATTTATTTCTCAAAATATCTGAGATTTGTTTTTAAAAAGCAATACTTTAATGTATTACCTTCAAGACTGCAGCATTATATTTAAGGAAAATCAAACATTTTTTGTAAACATCACCAAGAAACCTAGGTACCCATTATAGCTATTTTCTTTGGGCCCCCGTAGCCTAGTGGATAAGAGAGTTGACTCTTAATCCATTAGGTTTCTCACCGCTGTGGTTTGAGCCTCGCTCGGGTCATATGTGGGAAAGCCAAGTTCTGCTTACTGATGGTCAGGTGGTTTTTCTCCGGGTTCTCCGGTTTTCGCCCACCTTTGATGAACGATCAGCCCGATATAAGTGAAATGTTCTTGAAAGGGCCGTAAAACCCAAATCAAAAAAAAAAAAAAATAGCTATTTTCGGCACTTTTAGCAGAAAATCATCAGAAATTCACCCAAAATGATGGTATAACTTCAATTTTATCAATTTGACCGAACATTTTTCAACCAAACCTATTAAAAACAATTTATTACAACTTCAGTTATTATCCAAACTCATCTTTAAAGATCATTGTGCTGTAAAATAGCGCTAAAGTCAAGCCAAGACAACATAACTTTGCAGTTCCGTTAGTGACAAGTCTGGGTATTATTAGGTCCGAGATATGAGCAATTGTCAGAATAATCTGATATCAGAGATAAATCTCAATATAGTTATTATGAGTACATATATTTTGTTATTTGTCAGTGCAAGTGTGTAAGAGAGATCTGAGAGCAAGATACACATTGTATATATCACATTCTGCCAAGAAATTGAAACAAAATCTCTGTATTGCATTCCTTCTATGTTGTCAGGTGCATATATATATTGTACTTGTACAGCTGTATTTTATTGCAGTTTCGGTTTCCATATTTACACTAACTATTTGGACAGACAGACCTCAGCAAACAGTGTAGACCCTGATCAGATGCCACATTCTGTAGCATCTGATCAAATGTGGCATCTGATCAGGGTCTACACTGTTTGCCAGTCATCAAGCATTTTTAAATCTCAGGAACATGTAGTAAAATGGACTTATTGAAATTTTATAAGTATGGTTGACTCTCGTTCTCTCAATCTCACTTATCTTGAATAACCGCTTATCTCGAAGTAGAAATCTGGCCCCTGTTTTCGGGGAAATCTAACAGCAGGTTACAAAATATTGTGGAAAAGAGGAGAAATTGCTCCCGAGGAGCAATTCCTCCTCTTTTCCACAATATTTTTTATATATCTCTAACTTCAGGAATCAAATTACATACATGTATACGTTTGTAAAATGTGGTTGTTAGATTTATTGTTCCCTCAAATCTGCAAATCTGATATGTCGAGCTTCGGATATCTCTAAGTATTTCAGAGAGTCCCTTGGACTTTGAGATAATGAGAGTCAACTGTATGGCCAGGGCCTCGGTTGTTCATTCTACAGGTTATATCCAATCCTAGAAGTTGTATCCAATAAATTTCTGTTCTGTTCTGTTATTGAGTTGCCAAAGTTATGATAAGAAGTATTCAGACAGACATGCCTGAGCAAACAGGATAGACCAAGATCATGATTAGAGAGTCTACACTGCGTGTCTTCCAATGAGCACTTTTCAGACACATCGACAGGCAGTGAAATGGACTTGTTGAAATTCTAGTATAAGGTAAAAGACAGGTCCGGCAACATTCTTTCATGGAGATTGTTGATGAAATATTTTCTACAGTCATTCTTTTTCCTGTGCTGATACAAGAAGGGCAATTGGCAGTTTCTGGCGGGAGAATGTGCTCAAGTACTGGTTAACAGAGGACTGAGCCTACCCAGGAAAAGTGTGGTAAGGTAAACTGACCAGCTCAATATGACCTTAATGGCATTGACTGGCTTGTAAAACCCCAACCCAACCAAATGTAAAGGAGTTATTGGGCATGGATAATCATGAAGATTTCGCTGCCATTTTTCAAAGGAAGACTTTTGCAGGCAAGCCTTTCAAAGTGGAGACTGCTTTAAAAAAAAAAAAGAAAAAAGAAAACCTATTACCTTTATAGAGTAGCCTCCAGTGAAAAGAAAGTGGGGTATAAATATTTTGATGCCTTAGTAATCCTCTTAAAGATGTATCTATTCCCATTAATTATGCTAATGAGCGGTGAAGACCTTGGATAGATAATACTAGTCAGAGGATCTTCATTATTTCAGTGTGGCCAGTGTGATAAATTACATGACGTATGAATATAATAGTGTGTAACTGTGTTCATGCCAGGCTCCATAGCGCAGTTGATAACTTGTCTGAGTGCAGTCCCAGGGATTACAAGTTTGAAACCCCTATTGGCTACATAACATTTGTGGAGATTAATAATGAAATAATTTATACATGTACAGCCATTCTCCCCCTTCGGCTGATTCAAAAAGGGCATTAGCTGACATATGTGCACAAGTACTGGTTAACTGCTTAGAGGACTAAGCCTGCCCAGGGACAGGGTGAGCAGGTTAGTTGACTGTGCCGACATGACCCTAATGGATTGACTGGACCATACAATCTCAGTTCAAAGAAATAAACAGTGTTCATGCAATCATATAACTCGTGAAATATCCTACTGCTATGTGAGCATCAAAGTTTTATTGGCTACTGAAACAATTTTGTTGGACAATCACCACAAATTGATATTGGCAGCCAAAGAAAAAAAATCCATTTGTCATAATTGTTTGCACTTGTTATTTATTATACCTGCACTTTTTTTCCCATCATATCCTGCATATTGTTGATAAGATGCTATTTTAGAGAATACTGGATTGTTTCTTGCAATGTTGGATTTAAGAGGATTCAATGTACTTGGTATTTTTTCTGCTATTAATTCTTTATAAAAGAAACTTTTGTGACCTCTAGTTTGCTTTTCTTCACATTATGCCACACCTGAAAAGGGGTCTATTTTAAAAGAAAAGAATTTGTTCCCATGGCGAGCAAATTCTTTCCTTTTAAAGTAGACTCCTTTTCAGAATGGAGGCACATCAATGTCGACAGAATTGCCTTCAGTGGAAGTTTATCGATTCACGTAAAAGCATAATGAAAGCAACAAATACCATCTGTGCTGAAAGTGATGGCCCTCATTTGACTGTGGATGCACAGGCTGATCTGAGCCTTCCCTATTTGCATCGAATCTTAAGACCCTTTCTCTTCTAATAAATCTCATAAATATTGCTTTACTTAGACTGTTATAATATAAAATAAAGGCACTGACTTTGATGCAAACACACCCAGTCAACTTTTTTTTCTGACATGTATAAGATTGGGCAGCAGTTTGTTTACAAACAGTTGGCCTCACATACTGGGGTCAAATGAGGTCACGTGATATGTTCGATAATTTTTTATCTGCATTTTTTTTTTTTTTTTAAATTCAGTAGAGCTTATTTTTATTTATTCAAAAGGAACTTTAAACCTGTTTATCAATGGTTATTTGTCATTTTTTGGCTTATTATTTATTGGTCTGTTTACCCTGATGCCAAATTCAAGATGGCGAACGGGATAAAACAAGTTTGTTACGAAGCGTCATACGAGATTTGGTCATGTAATATGTTTACCGTGATGCCAAGTTCAAGATGGTGGAGCAATGCCATGCATCTTTTGGCTTAGGCTTAGCAAAGTATGTATCGTATGAGCAAACACTGTGTTTCCTGTGATAGAATCAAAACATTTTTGTTCCTTTTAGAAGAAATTTAACAGACTTGTTTATTAAGTGCCAGGGATTGCAAGTACTAAAATGGAGAATTCATTTTGTATATTCCATTGCAAAAAGACCACACTTTGCTTTTAGCTTTTTTTTGTGGTACTTAAGCACTAGTTACCATATTTACCCTTAATACTGGAACACCTTACCATACTTGTCCTTAACTGAACTAATCCATTTTACTGACGGCCTCGGTGGCTCAGTTGGATGCGCCGTCTGACTGGAGACCAGGAGGTCGCAGGTTCAACCCCCACCAAGGTCGGCAACATTCTTTCGTGGAGATTGATCATGAAATATTTTCTACGGTCATTCTCTCCCTTCCGCTGATTCAAGAAGGGCAGTTGTCAGTTTCTGGCGTAAGAATGTGCACAATACTGGTTAACTCGCTTAGAGGACTAAGCCTGCCCAATAAACGTGTGGTTAGGTAAACTGACTGCGCTCGACATGACCCCATTGGGTTGCCTGGGCCGTAAAACCTCAACACAAACAAACAAATCCATTTTACTACAAGTTCATGTGTCTGAAACTGCTGGATGAGTTGTAAACAGTGTACACCCAAATCAAATGTTGCTGTCTGAAGCATCTGATTTTGGCCTACACTGCTCAGACCTAACTGTCCCAGTACTTTGGGTTATTGTGGTGAGGTATTTGCAATACCTGCACTTATTTGGTTTTGTTACTCTGTGAGTCATTTATCTCAGAATGAGGCGTGGGTGGTAGGGTGTAGAGCCTGCTGAAATTTATGGAGGATTGGCCCTGCCATCATTTGTAAATGGCTTCCTAAGGAAGTCTTGCTTCACTTGAAACAAAATCAGGGTTTTGGTCCTTTTTGTCATCCTCTCCCACTCTCTCCCTGGGAGGCAGCCTAGTGTGACTGAAACACTGTTTACAGGGCTACTAAACCTCAACTCAGACAAACTCGGACACTTCAAACTGGACATAAAGTGATGCAAACCTGCTTTGTATGCCTTTTAGTTGTGAAGTTTGTCATTACATTGCTATTTGTGAAACAGTCCTCATTTTGAGACGATGTACTCTTAGGTTCAGAGGTGGTAGGGTTCTTAATTCATAGCTCCAGATAAGGCTCTGTTTTCATCTGAAATTTAATTATATTTTTCTTTTCTCAACAAAAACTTTCCTTGGGGTACTTCTTAGGAATACCCACAACATAGGTTTTCTTGGAGAAGTAAAAAAATATTGTGTGGATACCCACTCTTATTTGGAGCTATGTCTTGTATGATATATTCAATACTGAGAAGGTTCATGAATATGAAAACTGAAGACCAGATCAGTCATAACATTATGCAGTCTCTGTAGGACATAATTGTTCACTATACAAAGCGGGTAACCAACATCATACAAAACAATGAAAAACCTATAGAATTTTGCTCAAATTTCATATGGAGCCTCCTTAGGGTGGGGGAACGAAAAATTGCTAAAATGGTCGCGGTCCATTGACCAAGATGGCTGCCACGCCCATATATGGTAAAAACCTTTAAAAATCTTCTTCTCCAGAACCAAGAATGCCTTGGGGCTGAACCTTTGCAGGAATCACCGGGGATGGGAGGTCCACCAAAATTGCTAAAAGAATTGTCGTAAGTTGACGTTTGACCTTTTCACAGAAGGTCAAGTTTGCTTCCCTATGCATTTGTATGGGAAAAACCTTTAAAAATCTTCTTCTCCAAAACCGAGTATGCCTTATGGCTGAATCTTTGCATATATCATCAGGAACAGGAGGGCTACCAAAATTGCTAAATTAATGGTCGTACATTGACATTTGACTTTTTTACGGTAAAGTCAATTTTGCTTCCTTATGCATTTGTATGGGAAAAATGTTCAGAATTTCAAACAACTTCTCCTCTTGAGCCTCTGGGCCAATTTTGCTCAAATTTCATATGGAGTCTCCTTAGGTAGGGGGAATATAAGATTGCTAAAATGGTCATGGTTTGTTGACCAAGATGGCCGCCATGCCCATATATGGTAAAAACCTTTAAAAATCTTCCCTAGAACCGAGGACGCTTTGGGGCTGAATCTTTACATAAATCCCCATTTGTATGCTTCCCCATTTGTATGGGCCATATACATTTATATTGAATGTATCGAAGTGACTTGTAGATCAACAGTAGTTAAAATTGTTCTGATTGAAAATCTAAGATGGCCATCATCTGGTTATATTTATAATATTTCCCTGCCACTGTGCTGTTTACATGTATAAAATCATGATTCTTCAGAAACCACTTAGCCAATTTCCACCAAATTTCACATTGATCCTTCTGTTGAAATGTGATTGATAGTTTATTCAAATGATCATGCTTTATTGACTGTCAGGCCCATATATTCTTCTTCAAAACTAAGAACTGCTCAAATGATGATAATTTCATTAGTTGCGATGATAGGATTGGAAAAATGTTGCATAACATCTGCATGTCTGCAGTGGCTATGTCACTCAGGTGAGCGAACCATGGCCCGTGGGCCTCTTGTTTTACGTAGGCCTTCATAGGCAAAACTTTAAAAATCTCTTTGTCTGAAACTTGAAGGCCCAGGCCTTTGATATTGGGTATGTAGCTTTATCTTGCGGACCTCTTCGAAGGTTGCTAAAATTATAGCCCTGGGGTAAAAAAATGGCACCATCACGGGTCACTTGATTTACATGGACTTGTATAGAGGAAAACTTTAAAAGTCTTCTTGTCTGAAACTAGAAGGCCCAGGCCTTTGATATTTGGAGTGTAGCTTTATCTTGTGGACCTCTACTAACATAGTTCAAATTATAGCCCTGGAGTCAAAAATGGCACCTCCCTTGGCATCACTTGTTTTACATATAGGTAAAAACTTTAAAACTCTTCTTATCTGAACCTAGATGGCCCAGGCCTTTGATATTTGGTATATAGCTTTATCTAATGGACCTCTACCAAGGTTGTTCTAATAAGTTTAGTCACGTGTTTTGCATAGACCCATATAGGGAAAAACTTTAAAAATATTCTTGTCTGAAACTAGAAGGCTCAGCTCTTTGATATTTGGTGTGTAGATTTATCTTGTGGACCTATATCAAGTTTTTTTCAAATTATAGCCCTGGGTCAAAAATGGCTCTGCCCTAGCAGTCACTTGTTTTACATATTCATATGGGGGAAAAACATAAAAAAATCATTTTTTGTGAAACTAGAAGGAACAGGCCTTGGATATTTGGTATGTCACTTTATCAAAGCTATATTTTATGTTTAGTTTCTCAGTTTCCCAAATGAATTAAAGCTAAATTCTATACCATGTCAATGTAGGATACAGAGACCAAAGGTTTTTCAAACTGTACCAGCTAGTAGCCAATGGCTACCATACCCGTATGTTTCATGCCGGTGGCTACTATACCCATATGTTTCATTCTTTACATCACGAAAACATGCCTGTATAATTTTGAATCCCTTAAACCCCACTTTTATATAGTAAAACTGGGGTTTACAGGGGTATACACTATTTTTCTTATTTAGCTAAAAAACATAGATTGCGGGTATTCGTTCGAACCGCCTCGCCAAGGCGGTTCTAATGAGTACCCACAATCTATGTTATGAGCAGAAATATGAAAAATATCATTTTTTTTTTATCTGAAAATTTTCCTTTTTTGGTTGTAAAATTTTCAGTATATTTGAATAGACATGTTTTCCTAATGTATTGAAAAGAGAGACGTAAAAGTCCGATTTAGTTTTACAAGGAAAACAAAATCATTCATTACGAAAACACGACTATACAAATACATTGTTAATTTTACCGCCGAAAGAACGAAAATATTAAGATGAAAAATTGTGATAGTTTTCTTATTTCTGCTCTAAATGTAGATTGTGGGTACTCATTAGAACTGCCTTGGTGAGGCAGTTCTAATGAGTACCCACAATCTATGTTTTGAGCAGAAATAAGACAAATAATGTATTCCCCTGTAAACCCGTTTTACTATATAAAAGTGGGGTCCAAGGGGGTCAGAATTATATAGGCGTTTTTTCGTGATGAAAAATTTTACCATAGGCTTAGTTGCTCAGAACAAATGCCTCAGGTGAGCTACAGGATCATTGGGGTCCTCTTGTATTTCTTTTACTTGAGCTTCAGGTGTGAATATGTCTAGGGTGTGATACTGCAGTGTGGCTGCAGTATAATTAAAAGAGCATCAGTTCCTACCTTAGAAAAATAAAAGCTTGGCTTTTTATTATGAAATGTCAAGACTTGTTTATCTGAAAAAAAAAAAAAATAAATAAATATAATAAAATTGTTGCCTGCAGCAGTTTTGAATGGCTCTTAAAGAGTTAAAGCATAGTATGTTGAGTAAAACTTCCAGCAGGTTTGATTTTTTTTTTTTTTTTTTTTAAATGGCCAGAAAATAGGTTTTGACATTTCAAACTCTGTTTTCTGGGGAAAATAAGAAAAATATATTAAAAAATATGTCTTATTGATTGTTGCATGGACAGTACTTAAGATAAATCAGGAATTTTAATTACAGCATTATATGAGCAAGTGTTGTGAAAACCTGTGTTTTTGGATTTAAGTAGTGCTATGAGAAAAGTAGTTTTACAGTTCATAAGAACTGCTAATATTCAGGGCAGTCTATAGATCTGTGTGGGTTCCCATGATTTGTCTTCATATAATATTTTGTGGTGTCTATTGATACTTTTCTTAGTTCTCCAAAACATGTTGTGGGCACTCATAGGAAGAACCTCATAGAGGTATTGCTTATTAAAGGCTCCATATTCCTAAAAAATAGACATATTTTATCCAAGAAAGGTTTAACTTGATATACAGTATTATAAACTCATAAAATGTGGCATCTGACAGCCTGTAAAATTTCAGTTTGTCTCTTGGTTTTGATCTGGATCAAAAATGAAATGATTTTTTAATCGTATCTGTGAATTAACGTTGGCAGCATTAATTCAGAGATTCAATAAAAATCATTTCATTTCAAGAAGGAGAGACCGACGGAAATTTTACAGACTGTCAGGTGCCACATTTATGATTGTATTAATACCATATATCAATTTATTAACCCTTGTCCTGCTGAACCTGGATATACCCTGCTTTTGCAAACAGTGTAGATCCAGATCAGTTGGCTTCTGAAGAAGCCAACTGATCTGGATCTGCACTGTTTGTCATTAAGAATGTGATTATATAGCAGCAATCCAGACCAAGTAATCTGATTGGCTGAAACTTAGAAGTGGGCTTGGCAATTTAATTTATTCAGCAGGACAAGGGTTAAACCTTTCTTGGATAATAAAATATCTGTTTTTGAGGAAAATGGAGCCTTTAATGAAATCCTTCATGTTTTTTTGGAGAAATAATTTAGAAATATCTGCATATCTCTCCTGTCAGGAGATGTGGATGTGTTGGTTGATCTGCACCACTGCTGTTAGCATTAAATGTTGGCTCCAGATAAGAGGGGGAATCAGGAAATAATTTTATTATTTCTCCGCGAAAACATGTTGTGGGTACTCATTAGAACACCTCAGTGAGATTTTAATGAGTACCACAACATATGTTTTTGTGGAGAAAAAAATGAGCCAACGCATGACAAAACCTGCAATAAGACTTGTGCGACCAGCGAAGACTCAGATCAGCCTGTGCATCCACAAAGTCTGATCAGAATCTTCACTAATGGAACATGCCTTCTATAACCTTCAGGCTATCCAAAGAGGAATAAATGAGAACCCTTGCCATACTGGGTGGTTGTACAGTTGATCTGCATCTTTGCTGGTCAAACAAGTCTTATTGTAGGTTTTGTCAGTTCTGTGTTGAAAGAAGTACCCTGTCTGTAGCCATGAATTATACATTATCATTGATGACACCCATATAAACCATGATACAGGAAAGTGCAGAGTTTTTCAACAGTTGCCTCAAATTTGTGAAATATTCAGGGCCCGGTTGTTCAAAGCGTCGTTAGCTTAACGAGCTCATTAAGAGTCATTTCGTTAACTGTTTTAGCGGATTCACTACTCAATATTCTGATATTTTTTGCTGAAAAAATGTGAGTAGCTTTTGCACTGCAAAAGCTACTCACATTTTTTCAGCAAAAAATTTCAGCACATTTGCGTTTGACCCGATGTAAATTTTAACAAATCATTAACTAACGACATTGTTAGCTTTGAACAACTGGGCCCAGGTTATTATTTATATAGAGAATAAAGTCTGGTTTGGAATTTGTTGCCAATTATTGCCAAATTAGTTCTGAGAGAATGAATTTTCAGGGTACATGTGGAGAGCAAAGGGCCAGTTCAGCATCTGCATCCTTGTAGCCTGACCAAACTTTGCAATGTTTTAATGCTTTAATAGTATGCTGTGTAAAAATTTCAGCAGACAGCATTTAATTTTTTTCTCCCATTTTCCTAAGGAAGTGTTCTGGTTAAGGCTGGCTCGATTAATCAGATAATTGATTAATTGATCGATAAATTCCACAAAAATGACGATCATTACAGATTTGCTAATAATCAATCATTTGATTTCTGTGTTTGTTGCTTTACAGTACCGTATTTACCCATAGAATTCAGACACCTTGGCTCCTTACCATACGTTATCTAAAATTTGAAGTCCTATTTACTACCCTCTGTTGTGTCTAAAATAGCGGGGTGAGTGGCAAACAGTGTAGACCCTGATGAGACGCCGCGTTTGCGGCATCTCATCTGGGTCTACATTGTTTGCCAAGGCATGTCTGACAAAATACATACAATAGTATAGCATATGAAAGGGTCATGCTCAAATAGGTAAAATTATGATCTTCAGCAATTACTAATCAATTATCGATCACAATGGCAGGACTGATAATGTATTATCTTTTCAGCTCTGATTAGCCAGCCTTAAAGTTCTGGTAGCCAAGTGGTTAGCATTTCTTACTTCGAATCATGAGGTTTCAGGTTTGAATCCCGCTAGAGGTGGAATTTAGCTCTTGACTGTACGGCACTATTGCACAGAGCCTTTCATCGTCACCCTTCCATTGTCTCAACATGACTTAAAAAATGCCGAAAGGGATGTAAAACACTAAATCATCATCTGAGAGCAGGTTTGACATTTCCTGCAAATTTGGATCCATAGGAGATAATTTGTACAAAATGTTAAAACCTGTTTCATTGGGAAAATAAAAAAAAAAAAAAAAAAAAGATCATTAACTTGTCATCTACTGAAATTAAACAGAGTGCTAAGGATTAAAGAATCATTGAAAATTGTAGAAGATGAATGCATAGCCCTAGATAAGAGTGGGTATCAGGTTCATATTTTTCTTATTTCTCCACGAAAACATATGTTGTAGGTACTCATTAGAAGTGCCTCGGTGAGGTGCTTCTAATGAGTACCACAACATATGTTTTCGTGGAGAAATAAGAAAAATATCAATACTTTTGGACTGTAAAAAGCACCTTAGCTAGAGCTATGTGAATGTCAATGATCATTAAAGGCCTGGCAGTCTTTGTGATATGCAGACCAGTTTGGGCTTTTAGTATTTGCATATTCTCTAAATATTCCATGTCTCTAGATCACTGGGAGTATGGTAAATGTCCTAAAAATCTGGGCCCAGTTGTTCAAAGCTAAGAATGTCGTTAGTTAACGAATCGTTAAAATTTACATTGAGTGATATGCAAATATGCTGAAATTTTTTGCTGAAAAAATGTGAGTATTTTTTGCAGTGCAAAAGCTACTCACATTGTTTCAGCAAAAAATATCAGAATATTGTATATTGAATCCACTAAAACAGTTAACGAACTGACCCTTAACGAGCTTGTTAAGCTAACGACGCTTTGAACAACTGGGCCCTGTACATCAAAGTTTTTGACAAAATGGTACATGCAAACAGTGCAGACCCAGATCAGACAGATGTTTCAGGAGCAATCCGATCACAGTTTACACTGTTTGCCATCTCACTAGAGATTTTAAAGGGTCCATATTCCTCAAAAATGGATATTTTTTTATCCCAGAAAGGTTTAATAAATTGATATACAGTATTAATACGATCATAAAATGTTGCATCTGAGAGCCTGTAAAATTTCATTTAGCCTCTGGTTTTTGAACTGGATAAAACATGAAATGATTTTTTATCGAATCTCTGAATTAATGTTGGCAACATTAATTCAGAGCTCGGTTAAAAAATCATTTCATTTCAAGAACGAGAACCTAACTGAAATTTTACAGGCTGTCAGGTGCCACATTTTATAATTGTGTTAATACTATATATCAATTTATTAAACCTTGCTTGGATAAAAAATGTCTGTTTTTGAGGAATATGGACCCTTTAAGAGACAACTGCATAAAGACCAAAATTTAGGCCGTAGAATTATGGAATGAAGTGTCCAGAATTTTTACCGTATTGTGCAAATACAAAATGATTTTTTACAGTTCAGCCATTCAAATCGTTGGAATTTTAGTTATCGTAAGTCTTATTAGCATTGATATGTTCTGCCTTTTCAGAAAATGCTGTGGTCTGAAATACTGAAATAAGTTAAAGTATTGGGAAACACAGGCCTGATCAAACAGTACAGACCCAGAACAGGGACAGATAGACCAGAGCAAAGAATTTAGACCCAAATTAGATGCTGCAGAATGCAGCCATCTGATCAGTGTCTTCACTGTTTGCCAATCTTTCAACAGATTTTAGACACATCAGCAGATGGGTATCTGAAAGATTTTTTTTTCTAAGTTTAAGGATAAGTATGTTAAGGTATTATAATATTTAGGTAAATAAGGTATAAAAATCTTTTACACAAGTAAATAATTATTCACTTACAAGATTTAACTTAAAATCTGGGCTCAGTTTTTCAAAGCATTGTTAGCTTAACAAGCTTGTTAGTCATCAAAATGTTAACTGTTCTATTTAGTACAATATCTAATTCACAGGTATGTTTGCTGAAAAAAATGTGAGTAGCTTTTGCAAAAGCAAAAGCTACTCACATTTTTTCAGCAAAAACAGTATAGATGCCATATTTAATGATCAAAGTTTTAACAATTTGTTAACTAACGACATCGTTAGTTTTGAACAACTGGGCCCTGAAGCTATGTAACTATTATATGAACAGAGATAGTAATTTGTTGATTCACTCTGTACTCCCAGTGATCTTTTTGTTGTTGTGTTTTAAGTGCTATGGTGTGCATCTTTCTTCCAAAGATACATATTTGTTGAATAAAGCCCAATTAAACTATTTCTGTTTGTATGTATATAAACCACAGTTATCTTCCTTATGCTGTTGGCGGCAGCACAGCAGACCACATATGCTTTTGTTTTTTACATAATTTTTTTCTTCAAAATGGGGCTTCAATATTTTATTGTCTTGCACTTCTAGTGAAAACTGGGTACATTGGTCTGTGGTTCCCTGTTTGCATGGTTCCATCACACTTCATGTCCAGGTTGTAACTCTGGAATATTTTTATGAAACCACACACACCAAGCTTGATGAGATTATGTGTTGTGATGGCCGAGAACTGAAATCTTTCAGCCATTAAATTTGCATCTTATATTACAGTAGTGGGAAGTCTGGCTACTTTGCAGCAACCTTAAAGGAAAGAATTTGCTCCCAAGGGTAGCAATTTTTTTCTTTCCTTTTAAAGCATACCTTTCAGAAGGAAAGCAGAAACATTTTGACAGTTGCCTTCCCTGGAAGTGTATCAATTCCCCTTAAATACAGCAGGTTAAAGAGAACAAAGCCCTTATGCCATCAGCACAGAGTTATTTTTTCTCAGTCTTCATATATAGATTTTTAAACCCTAGTCCTGCTGAACTGGGCTATACCCTGCCTTTATGCCGGCCTCGGTGGCTCAGTTGGATGCGCCGTCTGACTGGAGACCAGGAGGTTGCGGGTTCAGCCCCCGCCGAGGTTGGCAACATTCTTTCATGGAGATTGATCATGAAATATTTTCTAGGGTCATTCTCTCCCTTCCGCTGATTCAAGAAGGGCAGTTGTCAGTTTTTGGGGAAAGAATGTGCACAATACTGGTTAACCGCTTAGAGGACTAAGCCTGCCCAGTAAATGTGTGGTTAGGTAAACTTACTGCACTTGACATGACCCCATTGGGTTGACTGGGCCGTAAAACCTCAACACAAACAAACCCTGCCTGTGCAAACAGTGTAGATCCAGATCAGTTGGCTTCTAAGATGCCAACTGATCTGGATCTACACTTTTCATTAAGTATGTGAATCTATATCAACAATCTGGATCAAGTAATCTGATTGGCTGAAAATTAGAAGTGGAAGTGGCATCTTGATTTATTGAGCATGACAAGTGTTAAGAGGGCAAGGGTAGTGGAAAGAAAAAGAAAGTCTTCAAATAATATATGATTTTTTAATATAAAATTCTGGACAATTATAACGTAACTTTTTTTGGGCCAAAACATGAGAAACGGGGTAATTGAGGCACATATACCGTATTTACCCTAAGTATTTGGACACCTCAACTCCTTACCATGTATGTTCTAAAATTTGAACCAGTACAATTCACTACCTGATGTTGTGTCTAAAAATTGCTGGATGAGTGGCAAACAGTGTAGACCCAGATGAGACGCTGCGTTCTGCGGTGTCTCATCTGGGTCTATACTGTTTGCTCAGGCCTGTCTGTCCGAATACATATGGTAAATATGGTAGACAACAACGCCTCAAATTAACCCATGTATGCTATGCAGACTCATAGTGGTCTGCATTCAGCTTCCATACAAGTCTAGGTACCATATTTACTTACCCTAAGTATTCCGACAGATCCGCCTGAGCAAACATTGCAGAACTTGGTTATCTGATCAGGGTCTACATTGTTTTTCACTCCTCAAGCAATTTGGTTAGACACATCAACAGGTCTTATACTGGGTTTGCTCAAATTTTAGAATGAGTATTGCAAGGAGGTAAGATGTACAAATATTTCTGATAAACATGGTAGAAAATTTACCTCCTGATGTGTCCCTGCACAGTCTCAGTCTGCATAGTCTTTTCAGGGTTGCCTGGGCACCAGACTGCAAGGACTGACCAGACTACATGAATGCATAGGCTGACCGGAGTCTTTGCTAAGTGCATGTCAGTACGTACATTTTCTCTCATTGCAGTTGATTTGAGCTTTTCCCTGTTTGCATGTACAGTAAATGTCCTAAAATTTCAAACACCAAAGTGTCTGACAAAATGGCATATGCAAACAGTGTAGACCCAGATCAGACTGCTCCTGAAGGAGCAGTCTGATCTGGTTCTACACTGTCATTTTGCTAAGTATTTTAAGAAATAACTGCATAAAAAGCAAAATTTAGGCCAAAACAGTTTGGAATAAAGTGTTCTAAAATTTTAGGATATTTACCGTACCCAGAAAGTCCATTTTCTCATGTTCCAGCTCAATTCTCATTCTTTTTTGCACGAGAGAGCTCTTGAATAACAGAACACAATAAAACAATCACAATAAATATAATAAAATTACAATAAATGAACTGCTGACATAAAAAAGAACAGCATATGCCATGTTAAAAGATATTCAGGAAGAAAATTGCTGAACCATACACTAGGTAATACACGATCATTAAAATAAAGAAGTTTGTATCTATAGGTAAGGGGAGTATGCAGTAGATAAGTTCTGTTACTTTTGCACCAAATATATACTCAAGAATACTGGGAGAAATCCCCTCAAAATACCATTAAAATACATACCCATATGATATGGTTTTGGTTTAACTGCAAACAACTATTTTTTTTTGCTATTTTTTTAAAGGCTTCATATTCCTCAAAAATAGGCATTTTATTATCCAAGAAAAGTTAATAAATTCATATATGGTATTAATACAATCATAAAATGTTGCATTTGACAGCATGTAAAATTTCAGTTCCTGAAATGAAATGATTTTTTATCGTATCTCTGTATTAATATTGCCAACTTTAATTCAGAGATATGATAAAAAAATCATTTCTTTTTTGATCCTGTTCAAAAATGAGACTAACTGAAATTTTACAGGCTGTCAGATGCCACATTTTCTGATAGTATTAATGTTATATATCAATTTATTAAACCTTTCTTGGATAAAAATGTCTATTTTTGAGGAATATGGAGCCTTTAATCAGGTGCAATCAATTAATATAGCTCAATATAAGGTGCTTTTATCAACCAAAAGTATTGATTTTTTTCTTATTTCTCAACAAAAATATATGTCGTGGTACTCAGAAGAAACACCTCATTCAGGTGCTTCTAATGAGTACCCACAACATATTTTTTTTATAGAGAAATAAAACTATTTACCTGATAGGCTGATACCCCTTATCTATGAATGTAGACAAACACAAGCCTTTGCATCTATGTGGCCTGATCAGAAGCTCTGCCATTCATTCTCAGGATTTTTTTTTTTTTCACTTGTATACTGGAGTACATTTTGCCCGCTGTTTTATTTATGTGCTGCAACTTTGTAGGATGACGTGACATTAAACAAGAACATTTTGTCGTGCCCGATCTGGGTCCAAACTGTTTGCAAAGGTTATCAGCAGATGACAAAAGTCGCCACTAGCAGGGAAAGATTTAAGGAATAACATTTCCATTACTAATCAGTAATATGATGTAACAACCATTGTTTTTTTCCAGAGAAATGAGTCATAACATGAGAAAAAGTACCATACAATATAAGCATAGTCAAGATTCAGATCTATGCAGTCCCATTGGTCTTTTTACTTGGCACTGTGTGGCTAGCCAAGCATCGAAGACTTCTTCAGGCTGACAAAAGATTCTGATCAGACTGGGTTCATGTACAGGCTGATCTGAGTTTTCACTTGAGTTCAGGGCCCAGGTGTTCGAAACTAACGATGTCGTTATTTAATGTATTGTTACAACTTTGATCATTAAATATGGCATATATGCTAATATTTTTTCTGAAAAAATGTGAGTAGCTTTTGCATTAGCATAAGCTACTGGTATTCACATTTTTTCAGCAAAAATATGTGTGAATTAGATAGTGTACTTACTAGAACAGTTAACATTTTGACCACTAATGAGCTCATTAAGCTAACAATGCTTTGAACAACTGGGCCAAGGGACACGTTCTCATGCTGTGACTCAAATATTAAGCATTTGCCATGCTGAATAAATTAAGATGCTACACCTGTTATATCAGACCTTATACCTAAGGGAAATAGTTCTTCATAAAACATCAAAGGAACAAGATTTGCAGTTACTTCCCTTTAAATGGTGTTCAAATTTTCTGACTTCAAAAATTCTAAACAACATCAAGCGAAAACATGCCTATATAGTTTTGACCCCCTTAAACCCCACTGATATCCAGTAAAACTGGGGTTTACAGGGGTACACATTAATTTTCTTATTTCTGTTCAAAAACATAGATTGTGGGTACCCGTTAGAACTGCCTGTGTTTTGAATAGAAATATGAAAACTATCAGAATTTTTCATCTGAAAGTTTTCATTTTTTGGTGGTAAAATTCTCAGTATAGAATTATTCATCTGAAAGTTTTTATTTTTTGGTGGTAAAATTCTCAATTTTACTGCCAAAAAATGAAAACTTTCAGATGAAAAATTCTGGTAGTTTTCATATTTCTGCTGGTAAAATTCCTAATAGGCATGTTTTCGTAATGAGAAGTCATTATTTAGGGGAATGGATAAACTTAGCGGATTTTCTGCTGTCTTTTATAAGGGAGACAGCTTTTCTGACTTCCTGTTAGCACACCAAGCCCCTTAGACTGGCTCCAGTCTCCAGTGAGTAAATATTTTTTTTTTCTTATAATCCTGTTTGATAAGCCACTAAAATAAAACCAGCCTTTATAGTCATGCTTTTATTTTGGTTTTATTTTAGTGGATTATCAAACAGGATTATGAGAGAAATATTTAGTCACTGGAGACTGGAGCCAGTCTACAAGCCCCTTTGAAAAAGGATTCTTCTCTACTTATGATCAAAGATAAAAAGTTGCATCTTTGAACACAGATTCTTAAATGAGTTGCAAGTTACTGAATTTTCTTAAAGCGGACTGGATACATTTGGCAGATTTTCAGCCAAGTTGATACAAGTGAGACAACAGTGACTTGCCTGTTTGCTAATTCCAATGAATTGTGAGAATTTATTTGAGATGTGGTTTAATGGCCCTGCCTACAATATTTCAGTCATATCAAGCAGCTTCCCAGACAGAGAGAAAAGAAGAATGGGACAGAAAGAAAAAGCCCCAACCCCTGAATATGCTTCAAGTGAGGCAAGTACCTTCCTACCAAAAGCCCATTATGCCAACTCTCTAGAAGATTCAACAGTAAGACCCACCATCCTACCACTCAACCCCTTGTGAGAAGGAAAGAAAAATAATTCACACAGTTACCTCCCCTAGAAGTGTACTTATTCCCCTTGAAACAACAGTTAAAGGTACATCTCTGAATATTGGTTCTTAAATGGGTTGTAATTTCATTAAATGAGCTTAAACAAAAATTTCTTGCTTAAGACACTCGACTGGGTCCAAACTTTGCAAGGAACCATCTTTTTTTTCTTGCCCATAAATTTTACAGTATTCAGACCTTCCAGGCACATGAAGCCCTGACCAGAAAAACACTGATACACAGAAGACTGTGGCCCTGACTACTGACATATGATATTAAGGGTTTTTTTCTTTTTAGCTCAACAGAACTAAAATATAAATTTCCAATTTATTTACATAAATCAATATATGAGATCATTTAGTCTTCAGTATTTTAGTAACAGTTGTTGTACTTATTTTCATCACATTATTAGATTTCAGGGCTATAGACAATTAGAAGACATACCATATACCATATAATTACTGCACATACCCTATAAGTGCACAGTCGAGCAATTTTGTAGTCTTCAGATTACAGCCAGTGTACTTTTTGTCTACTTCTTTATAAAGGCATAAGTTGTGGGTACAGATTTGAATTGCATCGACTTGTCGATTCAAATATGTATCCACAACATATGTTTTTATAAATGAAATCAGAAAAAATCCCATAAACATCATCAAATATGTCCTTTGCTGATCTTTTTTTCAAAGTGCCCTTATTGAGTAGATACATATTTTACCACAAGTTTTCCTAGTAATTTTGAAAAACCAGTGCACAGAGCAGTAATTAGGTCAAATACGGTAACTAAAGTTATCTTTTCTTACTTGATCCACAGTATAAGGAAAGGGGTGAGGAAAGCTTGATGTTTTGGTGCAAAAATAATAAAATTATCCTAAATTAACACTAAAATTATCATCTTATCCATGCACCACATCTTAAGTACAGTACTGTAGAGAAAACTTTCAAGCATCAACAGATGGAAATATAATCATACAACAGACTTGTTAAGGAGGAATATTTTGATGACAATTCAGAGATAATTCTCTCCAATTCTCCATAAAAAAATATGTTGTGGTACACATTAAAAGTGCCTCAGCAAGGTGCTTCTAATGAGTAGCCATAACATATATTTTTATGGAGAAATAAGAAAAATTACTCAGAATTACGAATCACCAAATACTCCTCTTTAACAACCTGGGCCCAGTTGTTCAAAGCTAACGACGTCGTTAGTTAACGATTCGTTAAAATTTAAATCGAGTGATACGCGAATATGCTGAAATTTTTTGCTGAAAAATGTGAGTAGCTTTTGCAATGCTAAAGCTACTCACATTTTTTCAGCAAAAAATATCAGAATATTGTATATTGAATCCACTAAAATAGTTAACGAAATGACCCTTAACGAGCTCGTTAAGCTAACGACGCTTTGAACAACTGGGCCCTGATCATACAGTCAGAGAGAAATTTGTTTTTCGATAAAGGCAATTCAAACAGAAAATGTATGGCAATAAAATTGTGACATCTATTCCTAGCACTAAACATAATAACATATATGGCACATATACTGGAATGCTTACTTCTATTAAAAATTAACACATTGCATGCCGGGTAAAAATTTCAGCTGCTGACATTTTGTAATATTTTTCTTATTTTCCCAGAAAATAGGCTTTGGCAGTTCATGCAAATTGTCTAGTAGGGAGACAATTTGCACAAACTGCTAAAGCCTATTTTCTGGGGAAAATAAGAAAGATATCATCAATTTCTTGTCTGCTGACTTTGCCCATAGCATGGTAAATTTTAAACAATATTTCATATCTATATGAGAGCCTGATTCATTTTATCATTGAAGGGTAAAAATGACTAAGTGACGATTTACTATTTTCGAAGATGATTTAGAATATTAAATAATTTACACAGATTTTAATGTGGCAAATCATTATTTTAATATCGTGGTTTACTATTAGAAATTTCATACAAAGATTTACAAAAAAATGTAATATAGCAAAAATTAATATTTACTATGTGAAAAATCATGTTTCATACACTGGTTTCTAATATAATGTACGGACTGTAAGATTCTAGAAACAAACAAGAATGTAGAACCTGATCAGACTGCACAACTGTGAGGGCTGATCTGGATCTACATAGCCTGTTGACTGTTTTTTATGTTGTTGTTTTTTAACCTGAATCAGCTCTTACGTCTCAGTGACACATTTTCCCTTTGTGTTGATACATTTTCCCTTATTGTGACCCAACTATTTTCTCTTATTCTGTACTGAAAATAGGGTCTGTCAATTCATTCAATGACAAATATTTGATATCTTCCCTCCTTTTCCCTAAAAATGGGGCTTGTCCTATTACCCAAGTACACATGGAAAAACTTATCTTTATTATAGCTACAGATAAGAGGGGGTATCCACATAATATTTTTCTTATTTCTCCATGAAAACATGAAGCGCTTCTAATGAGTACCCACAACATATGTTTTCGTGGAGAAATAAGAAAGATATCAGCATTTTTCGGATGAAAATGCGCCCTATCTGTTGCTATGCTTTATGCACTCTGAGCAAATGCAGCTGACAACAAACTGATAATATTTTTTCTAGGCAGACAATTCACATGAATTGTCATGCATTATTTTCTCTGCAAAATGCAGAAGGAAAAAAATAATAAAAATTATGCCTGCTGCAGTTGTGATAAGCACTTGAAATAACAAGCCCAGTTTTCAGAGAAAACTAAGACTGAATATCAATCATTTATTATCTGGTAAGTTTTGTCTGCAGAAAGCTAAAGATTAACCCTTAATACATAGATAACAAATTACCAGACAACAAACCTATTATATTTTCCGATTTTCCCAGAAAAAGGGCTAGAAATTTCAAGCAAATGGTCTCGTAATTTCAAGTTCTATGTTCAGGGAAAAATATGAAAAATACTATAACCATTACCACTCTCTGGGCTAATTCAGCAGATGACAAATTAGTGATATTTTTCTCATTTTCCCCAGGAAACAGGATTTGACATTTTATTCAAATTGTCTCCATTGGAGACAATTTGTATGAAATGTCAAATCCTGTTTTCTGGGAAAAATAAGAAAAATATTTCCAGATTTTGTCTGTTGAAAATGTTACTCAGAGTGCTAAGCATTTAAGAATTCTGTCTGTCGATACTTAACCCTTCTCTTACCGAACACGACATGCGTTGTCTTAGCAAACAGTGTAGATCCAGATCAGTTGGCTTCTGAAGAAGCCAACTGATCTGGATCTGCACTGTTTGTCATTAAATATGTGAATTTCTATCAAAAACCCAGATCAAGTAATCTGATTGGCTGGAAATTAGAAATGGGCATGGCATCTTAATTTATTCAGCATGAGAAGGGTTAAATCTTCATACCAGGATTTAAAAATGTAAAACTATGTTATGGTAAATGTGCCTTAATTTCAAACACTACCATCCCCTTATTTTGGCCTGAATATTTTATGTGTTTCTTTCACAAATATTTGGTAAAATGGCAAACAGTCTAGACCATGATAAGACTGCACATTAAAGAGTAGTCTGATCTGTGTCTGCATTATTGCATAATGTAATTCTGTCAGAAAAAAAATGGTATGCAAAATTTAGGTCAATTACAGTACCTCAAGAATATGTGCAAGGCAAACTCATTACCATGTACTCATCTACCACAACTCTTTGGACCAGTCTATTTCCAATAGAGAGGTGTTTGGTTAGTTTTTATTACTACTATTTTTTATAGAAATTCCTGTAGTAAATGCAAACAGTGTAGGTTGTGCATTCTGTAGCATCCTTAGGAGACAATTTGCATGATATGTCAACCCCATTTTCTGAGAAAAGAAAAATATAACCAATTTGTCATCTGCTGATTTTTTCCTTAAAAAAGGTAATGTTAAGCAGAAGGCGATGGACTCAATTCTTCAGATGATGATCTAGCACTACAATAATATTTCTTATGTGTAAGGAATGATGACAAGTAAGTGAAATTAATATCACAATGTTTACAATATTTTCTAGAACTATTTTCTTCTGTGGAAGCTTCCGAGCTGTTAGCAGTTCCTCCTGGTAGTGAAACAACTGGTGCAGGAAAACTATGCTGGAACTGGTAAAGTTGCATGAGAGCCTGTGGGCTGTAAAGCAATGGGAAGTTCTGAAGATGAGGAGATAAAATATTTCTTGGAAGTGTAAACTGTGAAGATGCAGTTGGTGTTGATGGATTAGATGGTCTTTGGGAGCTGGGGGATTTCTCCAGCTCAGTTGGGGAAGTATCCCTTTCTTTCTTAACTTGAACTGGGTATGGTGAATTCTTCTGATTTTCACAGGGGGCTGTTGTAAGGGGTGAAACTGGTTCTGATTTTACCACAGACAGTTTAGGGGAAATCTGTTTCCAAGGTGAAAGGCTATGCTGATGTGGGGACAAGGGACTTCTCTGAAGTGGCATAACTGGCATGGATGCAGTCTGCCTTGAAAATATTGCTGTTTGTCTAGATGGAGACACAGGACCTAAATTTTGTTGTGTTCTGATAACAGAGGAATTTGCATCTTCAGTCAGGGAACCAGGAGATATCTGTGGCATTGCAACTGTGCCATATTTGTGATGCCATGCATGTATTTGGAGAGGCAAAATTGTATCTGAAGAGGGTTTCAGTGTAGAAGTATTGTCTTGTGCCCCCAGAGGTGATTTAGATTGAGGTGAGGAACAAAGGGTCTTGGATGTCCCATTTATGGATGTTTCTGAAGTTGGACAGGAGTCTGTAGACTTGCAGTTACCTGAGGTAATTGGAGACTTGGAAGAAATGGATGGTTTGATATCCTCTGGACTTAAGGGTGCTTTTGTTGACACAACATCAATGTTTTCATTATTTTCTTCCAAAACAGATTCCTCATCCTCAGAACTACAATTGTCTCTTTGTTCTTTTTTGACTTGAACAACATGTTCAGTACTATCAGTGATATCTGATTGATCACAATTATCAATTTTGTTCACATTCTCATTTGACTTTACATTATCTCTCTGACTAGTGTTTGAAGGATGGGTACCAGAACTTTCTTCAGAATTTGACCTTGACCTGTCTTCCAATGACAATGACCTATGACTGTCTCTGGATTGGGACCTTTCACCTTCAGATTCAGACTGGTTTGCAGATCTACTAGTATTTGGCAGTTGTTCTGGATGTCTCTCCTGCATATGAAACAATAGACCAGTCAAAGAATCGGCAATGTAATTATCACAATGTTCACATTTTAGACTTTTCAGATTCTTCATAGCTTCTAGCGCTGCCATTTCATGCATTCTTAGATGTATAACAAACTCACTGACACTGGCGAATGCCTGCCCACAGGCAGCACATATCAGATTCTGTGGAAGCAGTCCAGCACCAAGGTATGATGGCATGTTTTCAGATTTCTCAAACGATTTTCTTGACCGTCTTCTCTTATAAGGTTCATTCTTCATGCGAATTAACTCTGTTTCTATGTCAACTGGACCTTTATCGCAGACACCATTCCTCTGAACAGGTACCAGTGGAGGTTCTTCAAACTCAACCATATTATCATCAGTAAATTCCTCACCATTCTCAAGATGCATCTTACCGTGCATACGCATACCACGTGCTGTGTTTCCTCTGTATCCACAAAGTGTGCACTTGAATGCTTTTGTTGGTACATGGACTTTCATATGTTCTGCCAATCGGTTCTCAGTCTGTGTTACATACTCACAGTATGGACATCTCAGGAGTGGAGCCTGTGTAGCTAGTCCTGTACAAAAATGTAGTTTTAAATGTCTGGCTGAGGTATACTCACTATGACATATATCACACCTGTATAAGTCATTGTTATCACTACTTGTCTTATCACTATCACCATCTGTTGCATCTTTCACCACACATGCTGTGTCATTATCTTTGCCATGGGGGCAATAAAACTCCTTATGTGCTTTCAGAGTTCCTGATGAACTAAATTTAATATTACATGGAATGCAGTAATACAATAAACATAACTCATTTGGTTTTAAATGACCCAGAGAGTTATCACCTTTTGGAAGTTTTGGACTAGTAGGAGAATTATTTTCACGACATTTTGTAGCCTCTGGCTGAGCTGCTTTTGATCCTGGACTTGTGTGTAGTTTTGAGGGAGATTCAACTGATTCGTGATCCATTCTCTCATTCTCATCCCCAGCCAGACTTATCCCACCCCGTCGCCCAGAGCAATAATGTTCCTTATGGATGAGATAATTCTCGTGTTTGTAGAACACAATATTACACTCCACACACCGGCTCACCATTGACATTGGAGGGACAGGTTTATTTTTCACAAACTGCACTGGATTAGTAGGGAAAATGGGAACTTTCAGTGTTGGCTTTCCTGTTGGACTACTGTTGCTGTGAATGTCATGCCTGTGCAAAGCAGAACTGAGAAGTCTGTTGGAGTCTGGACTATGTTGTGGTGAGTTTCTCTGTTCAACCTTAATGGAGACAGGACTAGAGGCTTTCAATTTATGCTCCTCCTCATCTGATTCAACCTGGTTCTTGGATTTCGATGTGCTCAGATCTAAAGGCTGCTCATCAGTTTGTTTTAATGGTTCTGCTGAGGCTTTGATTAATCTGTGTGGAACCGCATTACTGAGAGGAAGTTCTTGCTCTTTGTGGCGTGTAAGTAAAGCCTGAAGATCTTTTGGTATTGCCTGCATCAGAAGTTGTGATCTTGCAAAGTGCAGTGGGTGTGGAATAGTACCTGGGTGGAGTAGCCCCTTGGGCAGTACTACAGGGGGCGGAGAAACTAGTTTTGGGGACAGTTTGCTGGCTTCTTTGAGAGGTGGTGAAGCTCCCACACTCACATTATCTTCACTTTTCTCCTGCCGCCGAAACTTACAATAGAACTCCCGGTGTCCACGGTATGTACTCATGGAAGAAAATTGAATATTACAGTCCTTACAGAATGTCTCACTTTGACAAATTGGAGATACAGACAGTCTCTCAGAACTCAAAGAACTTTCTGGTCCTCTGCTGTGTATTCTTTTGTGCCTATTCAGACTGGACATTCTATCAGCAGTATAATCACATGACCCACATTTGAAACTTTGACCAGATTTGGGTGATTTTGACTTTGGGGCATCTGTGTCAGAGGGGCTGCTGGCAGAGTCTGATAAACCATCTTCATGAGGTCTCTTCATGCTGGTTCTTAATGATTCAACATCAGAGTTGGGACTAGTCGAACCTGAAAGAGCAGAAATAAACACATTAGTTGCTTCACTGGACTCTTCTTAACTCTTGTCATGCTGAATAAATTAAGATGCCACTCCCACTTCTAATTTCCAGCCAATCAGATTACTTCATCTGGGTTTTTAATAGAAACTCACATATTTAATGATAAACAGTGCAGATCCAGATAAGTTGGCTTCTTCAGAAGCCAACTGATCTGGATCTACACTGTTTGCTAATACAGGGTATGTCGTGTTCAGCAAGAGAGGGGTTAAGCCTAGTTCTGCTGAGCCTGGATATTCCCTGCTTTTGCAAACAATGTAGATCCAGATCAGTTGGCTTCTTCCGATCTGCACTGTTTATCAATCAGTATTTGAGTTTATATCAACAATCTGCATCAAGTAAACTGATTGGCTGACAGTTAGAAGTGGATGTGGCCTCTCAATTTATTCAGCATGGCAAGGGTTAATCAAAACTGTTGATATTTTTCTTATTTCTGCACAAAATCTTATGTTGTGGGATTCATTAGAAGCGTCTCACCAGGGTACTTTTAATGCTTATCATGCTGGGTAATAACTTTAGTAGACAACAAAAAATGGTATTTTTCTTGTTTTTTCCCAGAAAACATACTTTGGCATTTCATGCAAATTGTCTTGCATGAAACGCCAAAGTATATTTTCTGGAAAAAATAAGAAAATACCATTAATACCATTTTCTGGAAAAAATAAGAAAATTCCATTAATTTTTTGTTTCCTCACTTTATCCAGAGAGTGGGAAAGGTACCCACAACATATTTTTGTTGAGAAATTAGAATGTTGGTTGGTTTGGAGTTTAATGGCCCAGTCAACACTATTAAGGTCATGTCAAGCCAGTCAGTTTACTTAACCACACTTTTCCTGGGCAAGCTTAGTCCTCTTAGCAATTAACCAAAACTTGTGCACAATCTTTCACCAGAAACTGACAACTGCCCTACTTGAATCAGTGGAAGGTAGAGAATGACTGTACAAAATATTTCATGATCAACCTCCATGAAACAAAGTTACCGGACCTCGCCAGGATTAAACCCGCATCCTTCTGATCACCAGTCGTATGGACATCTGATTGAGCCACCGAGGCTGGCTGAGAATATTTTCTTGAATATGCCTCTTATCTATTATGGGAAGAACCTATTATATCATACACGGAGATAGTGAATGACCAAGTATATAATGGGCTGTGCCATGGGAAAACGTGTCTTCAGGGCAAATGCGGATACTGAAGGTCCTGATCAGCCTGTGCATCTGCACAGTCTGATCAGTGCCTTCAATGTTAACAGAATCATTGGAAACTACAGAATGTATGAATGGAGAGCAAAGGGCCGGCTGATACTTTGCGAATGTGCAGGATAATCTGAATCTGCACAATTTCCACATGTTCGAAGGCATATTTTTCGCTTGACACAGCCCATATGATGATTTCAGAACCTTTGTTTAGCCCATACAATGTTTTTTGTTGCTTTTTTTGTTTTTTAAGATAATGTTTTTGTGTTTTAAAAAAGAATCTATAATATGTTGAAAAATACTTTATACAGAAAGGCCTAACAAGCCTACAAAAGGTAATCTTAAAGGTGCGAATCTTGGTGTTACAGGGTAATGCACTATGGAGGAAACCAGTTCACAATACACTACAACCTCTTTATAACATGGTTCGTTATAATACAGTTTTGGATATAACACAGTTCAAAGATGGATCCCAAAAATGTATAAATTATATTGAAAAATGACCATCAACATTTTTTTTTTCAATATAATCTATACATTTTTGTTTGGATATAACACGGTTGTTTAACTAACACGGTTTATGCTATGGACCTCAACAATAGTGTTATAAAGATGTTGTGGTGTAGAAACCAACAATCAGGGCTGTGTATGTTGCAGAAATTATAACCCTTCCACAGGCTAGTGCCAAGGACTGACTCTAGACCAATGGCGTGAAGTTAGTGTGCTCACTACCAGGCTATCCAGTATCCAGACCTATATATATTCAGTGTCTTAATTTTGGGATAAAGATCAGGTGATAAGATTATAAAATGTCTATACAAGTGAAATCCGCACAGTCATGAGAAGAATTCTGCCTATAAGACAATTCACATGAAACGGCAAGCTTTATTTATTTGGCATGTTGATGTAACTACTGGTGCTTTGAGGGTTAATGCAGATAGCATCTGACAGATGATCAGCTTAAGACACCTTTTTCTGATTTTAGAATACACTGAACCCTCGTTACAACGACAGCATTTGTTCCCAAAGACATTGCCATTAAAACGAATTTCCTGTTGTACAGAAAACTAAATAAGCAGATTGATACGTCAGAAAGGTCTTGTTTTGTTCTTATTTTCTCTCATAGAACATATGTTTTTGATATTTGTTAGAATCGCCTCAGGCAATTCTAACAAATATCCAAAACATATGTTTGTTTAAAGTATTAAATACAATATTCTTGCATAGTTTGTTACCAGTTGTTACCTCTTAAGCGAAGGTTTCGGGACAGTCAAATTGTCATTGTAATGAACTTTGTCGTTGTATCGAGTGTTGGCATAAAGAGGGTTGTCTGTATTCTTTTAGCTTTGCACCAAAACATATGTTGTGGGAACTAATTAGATCTACCTCAATGAGCAAAGGATACCATATGAATTAAATGTCAAATCCAATTTTCTTGGACAAAACAGAAAAAGATCTGAAATACCATCTGCTGAAATTTAAACTCTGAATGCTGCAGGTTTTAAAAATTTTATGCGCCATCAAACTGCTTCCTAGTTTTTGAAATTCTAGCTCTACAGGAATATATCAGAAATGCATGCAAAATATTCAGCAAAGGATCTGAGCATAACCAACAAAAAAATACAATTACTAAGCAAGATGTCATGGTACCCAGGTAAATAGTTGTCTTATTTCTTCATAAAAACATATGATGAGCAATGCATGAAAAGGGCCCTTATGCAATTTGCAGACGTCGGTCCAGATCAGAATGCGACAATGAAGGCCCTGATCAGCCTGCGCTTATGCGCAGGCTGATCTGGGCCTGCATTGTCCCTACATTGCATAAGGGTCCTTTTTGTGTGTAGAGCATATGTTATAGTGCTCATTAGAAATGCCTTGGTGAGGCATTTCTAATGAGTACCCACAACATACATTTTCATGGAGAATTATGATAAATAGCTACACTTCTAGGATAAAATAAGTGCCTTATCTGGAGCTATAAAAATATTTTGAACTTTCCCCAGAAAATGGGTTTGACATTTCATTCAAATTATTCAATAAAAAATTTAAGAATTGGTCTATCATGGGCACACAAAAGGGAATGTTTGATATACCTCGATCACTCTCTGTTTTATTATCTCTCCCAGTTTCGGATATCTGAGAAGACAACTGAGGTAATTTCTGTAGGTCGGGTGGCTTCTTGGAACAGTAAAAAGTCAAATGGGCATCTAATGTCCTTGGGCTACTGAATCGCACACCACAAAATGGGCATCCAAATATCAGAGCTGCAAATAGAAATAATCAGGCATGAAATAACTAACATTGTATTTACAGGCGTCATCCTAGAGGGCGATTTGGTAGAAAATGTCTCCCTACGCTGGCTGACCTCCCTATCTTGAGCTGAAGGAGAAGTGAAAATGTATAGTATGTATAGGGAAATCCAATACTTGGGATCAAAACTTCTCCCTGAAATCCTGAAATTGTTGCAAAACTTCTCCCTCTCTGAAAGCTCCAGGATGACCCCTGATTTACCGTATGTATTTGGACAGACAGGCCTGAGCAAATAGTGTAGACCCAGATAAAATGCTGCAGAACATGATGTCTCATCAGGGTCTACTCTGTTTGCCACTCATCCAGCAATTTTTAGACACAACATCTGGTAGTAAATTGTACTTGTTAAAATTTTAGGAAAATTGTGGTAAGGAGTGTCCAAATATTTAGGGTAAATATGTAACAGTTATCATTAACTACTAATGGCACTATGTTAACCCTAAAATGCCAAGAAAACCTGCATCTGAAAACGTTGTCTGTTTATGTTGTCTGCTGAAGATTCTTGCAAACTTTTCAAAACCTGTTTTTGCATATAGGCAAAAAGCGTGGACCCTGATCAGACTGCTCCTTGAGGAGCAGTCTGATCTGGGTTCACACTGTTTGCAAAAATGATTTCTAAAATCCCAAGCAGATGACAAAGCAGACGACAATTGTTGTGATTGGCAGTTTAAGGATTAAGAGGACTGGATACACTTGGCAGATTTTTTTTTCCTGCTATTCTTCACACAAGAGACAGCATTTATGGCATTCTGTTTGCTTTTTTGCATAGCATCCCCTTCTAAAAAGGGGTCTACTCTGAAAGGAAAGAATTTGCTCTCCTTGGAAGCAAATTCATTCTTTTCAGAATAAACCCCTTTTCAGAAAAAGGCAAAGCAATTTTTGCAGAGCTGCCTCCCTTCCAGTCTATTCAGACTGCTTAACACTTACCACGCTATGGGCATATTCAGCAGATCATTAACTGATGATATTTTTTCTTATTTTTCCTCGAAAATAGAATCTGACACTTCATGCAAATTGTCTCCTTAGAAGAAATTTTGCATGAAGAGTCAAATCTATGGCAAGCCGTTTTACTATTTATTAAGCAAAATAGATATCTTATATATTATATCAGATATCTTATATAGGATATAAGATATCTAATATAGGATATAAGATATCTTATATACTAATTCAGATATCTTATATCCTATATTAGATATCTTATATCCTATATATCTGGTATAATATATGAGATATCTTCTGCATATAAGATATCTAATTTACCATATAAGATATCTTATTTGTTAAAAAAGATATCTTGTTAACCAATATAGATATCTAATAAACTAAATAAGATATCTGATATACTAAATGAGATATCTTATTTGACTGAATAAATGAGATATCTTCTTTAGTAAATAAGATATCTTATATCCTATATGAGATATCTTATATAGCATATCAGATATCTTATATAGCATATTAGATATCTTATATGTCAATTGAGATATCTTATTTAGCATATTAGATATCTTAATTGACATATAAGATATCTATTTTATATAAAATATCTGATATAGTATATCAGATATCTTATATATTACATATGATATCTGATATATTAAATCAGATATCTGATATTTATAGAATAAATAGTAAAACAGCTTGCTGGCAAGCCATTTTACTATTTATTTTGTATTATATCAGATATCTTATATAGGATATAAGATATCTAATATAGGATATAAGATATCTGAATTAGTATATCAGATATCTTATATCCTATATAAGATATCTGATATATCATATTAGATATCTTATTTAAGTTCATATATAAGCTCTTATTTAAGTTCATATATAAGCTATCTTATTTACCATATAAGATATCTTATTTGTTAAATAAGATATCTAATATATTAATATAGATATCTGATATACTAAATAAGATATCTGATATACTAAATGAGATATCTTATTTGAATGAATGAGATATCTTCTTTAGTAAATAAGATATCTTATATCCTATATAAGATATCTTATATAGCATATCAGATATCTTAAATAGCATATAAGATATCTTATATGCCAATTCAGATATCTTATATAGCATATCAGATATCTTATATAGCATATAAGATATCTTAATTGACATATAAGTTATCTTATTTATATAAGCTATTTATTTATATAAGCTATTTATATAAGATATATATATATATTTATATATATCTGATATATTAAATCAGATATCTGATTTATAGAATAAATAGTAAAACGGCTTGCCATACAAATCCTATTTTTCTAGAAAAAAATAAGAAAAAAATTTCAAAATGTTGTTTTTGCTGAAATTTTTACCCAGCATGGAAAGTGTTAATTTGGCCCATCTACACAGCTCTAGATAAGGTACCTTTTCCAACCAAACAATTTGAAACTTTTCTTCATTCTCCTCAGAAACATATTTTTGGGTACGGTAAATGTCCTAAAATTTTGAACACTTTATTCCATACTTTTTTGGCCTAATGCAGTTGTTTCTTAAAATACTTAGTGGAATGGCAAACAGTGTAGACCCTGATCAGACTGCTACTTTAGCAGTCTGATCTGGGTCTGCACTGTTTGCAGATATCATTTTGTCAGTCACTTTGGTGTATGAAATTTTAAAACTTATATCGTACTCATTAAATATATGTCTTATGGAGGCATTTCTAATGAGTATGATCAACATTATATTTTCACCGGAAGTTAAGAACATTACGAAAACACGCCTATTCAAATATATGGAAAATTTCACCTCCAAAAAAAATGAAATTTTTCAGATAAAAAACTGTGATATTTTTCATATTTCTGCTCAAAACATAGATTGTGGGTACTGGTTAGAACCGCCTCGGCAAGGCGGTTCTAACGAGTACCCACAATCTATGTTTTATGCAGTAATAGAAAAATAATGTATACCCCTGTAAACCCCAGTTTTACTGTATAAAAGTGGGGTTTAAGGGGGTCAAAATTATATAGGCATGTTTTCGTGATGAGAGAAAATCTGCATACCTCTCATACCTTGAGCTATGAATTCTATGTTCCAGGACATAAAAATTGGAATTTTTTACTGGTCCTGAGAGAAAAGGACAAGTCGGGCCTGGTATTTCCCCAGCCCTGCTATCAATTTTGAGCTTATTCTCAATCTGACCATTATGTTCCAGAGTGATTCACAATGTTTGAATGAAAACAATTTATGTACTTAACATACTTGAAAAGATATCATTTGAACACTGAAATCTTCAAATTTGCAGTTCTTTGAGATAAGAGATTCTGGCTTTGTCTTCCTGCTATGTTTTACAAGATAACAATGTTCCCTAATTCAATTTAATCCATTTATGCTGAGTGGACTTTTTGGGCAGGCCCATTTCTGATATAAGGAGTGTCTGGTTAGTTTTTATTATCATCACGAAAACATGCCTATATAATTTTGACCCCCTTAAAACCCACTTTTATATAGTAAAACTGGGGTTTACAGGGCTATACATTATTTTTCTTATTTCTGCTCAAAACCATAGCTTGTGGGTACTCGTTAGAACCGCCTCGGTGAGGCCGTTTCTAATAAGTACCCACAATCTATGTTTTTAGCAGAAATTTGAAAAATATAAGAATTTTTATCTGATTTTTTTTTTTCATTTTTTTGATGGTAAAATTTTCAGTTTATTTGAATAGACATGCTTTCGTAATGTTATCATGTTTTGCAGAATTTTCTGAACTTAATGCAAAAAGTGATCAGACGCTGTGTACTGTGGCATCTGATCTTGTTTG